>CM059265.1:41652935-41695435 GCA_030347295.1 Setipinna tenuifilis
GGCCCCATCCATGAACTTGACGAAGACGTTGCCTTTAGTGACATCAAAGTTGTACTGCAGGACGGGCTGCTCCGCGGAGGGTCGGCTCTTCCAGTAAAACTCATCCGCCACACTCCCCCAGAACTCTGTGGACCATTCACAAGGATTTGCAAAGGTTTTAGCCTTACAGCCTGTCTGGAAAAAAAATCTCCTGGCCATGACAAGAGATAGGCTTGCTCACACCAGAAACAGACACACTTTGCCCAACGAATTAGGACACCATGCACCCATAATGCAGGTTTGCATGCAAATACATACCTTCGGGTTCCTCGATAGACTTTTTGTAGAGAGCGAGATATGAGTTGAAGTCGGAGACATGCGCATCCGCTTTCAGCTCCTCCGGCGGAGGATAAAGCCTCTCACGCTCCTCTATATGTTCGGGTCCAGGGACAACCATATTTTCGTTATTTCGGGTAAGGAGAGACAATCGCTTATATCTAAAAGGCCGCTGATGTCAACTCGTTCCACCCTTTCACGGAAAAATTTGTCGCCTCCCCATACAAAGTGCTCGCGAGAGAGAGACAGCCTTTAATCCTCATTTCGCGTTGTTTTGTCAGTCTCCTTAGTGCCAGATTCACCAATGACATCGCTCGATTTGGCACTCCTACTTTTTCATTGGTCGGACGAGCTGTGGGGCGCTCAACCCATTTCTGGTGGGTGGAATGGAGAACAGACATGCGTTCTACTTGTGGACAAGCGAATGGCCTATGAGTGCGCACTACAAAAAAGAAAAAAGAAAAAAGCGGAGCTTCAACTCCTCCGCTGTGAAATGTTTTTCTCCTACAGCATTCTCGTCCAGGAATGCGTCCCCCTCCCTCCGCTGAGCGTTTCCAGCATGCAGTATGCAGTCCGCAGCGGCCTCAGTGCTGTTGTTTACGAGTTTAACCCGCTGCAGAAGTTGCTAACCATGAGTACTCTGTGCATTTACTGACAACACAAAAATATTTCAATGACACTGAATATATGAAACTATAATCAACCTAAATCAAAACTACATATACAGCATGTCAAATTAATACAGGCCTATTTCAAAATAAGTATCTGAATATTGTATTATGCTTGTACCACAGTACTTACAGGTCATTCTGACATCTACACAAAAATAGTTCATACTATGCAAGTTTGTTCAGTGCATATGTGTAGCCTGTATCATACCATGACCCTGTAGACAAATATTTGGGAAATATAAAAGGCCACAACTGGCAGAAAATGTAGAGGCACTGAGCAACTGTGGGAAGCAGCCAAACATGAATAGCGCATTGATTACATTACAAGTCATCTGCTGAAGCTGCTGACCCAGAGCGGCTTGCAGTGAATTAGGTAAAGAGACAGTTCCAGCTTCACCAATGTGGGGTTAGGGGCCTTGCTAAAAGGCATCTCAGCTATGGATGAAGGTACAGGACAGCATCGTGGTATTCACTCTCACCCATATTTTTCCTACTGGTACAGTAATCAAACCAGTGACCCTGTAAAAGACCAACTCCTTAACCATAAGGTACAGCTGCCAGTATTGACACAGCACTCTAAAGTTAGAGATGAATGTGATTAATGTGTATTTTAAGTGTATAACAAATCTGTAACATTCAGATGACAATATAATTCCCAACGTCACAGGGACAGTAAAAAACCTAATAAAATGTTTACACCCCAAAAAGAATAATGGAGATTAATAATGGAGATAATGGAGATATCCAGAGAGACACACAATATTCTCTTGTACATTAGTATATATAATTTATTTTATATTCAACGAAATGATTTCTTTAAGTGATGCATCTGCACACAAACAATATGTATTACAATCCCAAATAATCCCAAGGTTGATGCATGTACAAATATTTAAAATCACCAGTGCCAAAAGGCTGCTAGACTTCACACATTCAGACTATCAATATGCTGTACTTTTACTTTTGCCTCATTTGCAAATTGAGGTAATGTGCATTGACTGCAAATCTGAAACAGACTTGTATCAGATTATGATCGATATTTGATGTGTTTTGTTTCTTATTAATTTTGTAGCCGGTGTAAATGTATCGGCCATAACAATGAAAGCCAATCAACTCAACCAACTTTAAATAGGGAGAGCACTGATAAATCTTTTGGATTTATGGCGAGCGTAAATCTGTAAGCATGTACTAACCTTAAATATGAACGTAGGCTATCTTTTATAGGTCAGTAAGCAATAACCAGATTTTATGTCTACACAAAACAGTCATCATCAGACATTCTTCACTCGATTACATTTCACTGAGGACATTTTTGTAGTAGTTTAGTCTAGCTCAATCGACAGACGGCGTCATCGCTCTGGTGTTGATGTCAGCCGCCATTGCTGTAAGAAAGTTACAAGGGGCATCGAGAGTGTTAAACAGTATGTTTTTGTCAAGAACCATTCGTGCTGCTGTGTCGCATTCGGTATGTATTTTAAGATGCATTTACAAATATTCTTTAAATGTCAGGGGATTTTTATGTGAAGATCTTCAGCAAATTGGTAGACATGTGCATGACATCGGCACAAGGACATCCAGAACTCGAGATGCCATAACCCATCCTTAACTTGACATTGTAGTCAATTAACTTATTTGTGTGTTGAGTTAAACACGCATATAGTTATGAATAGCTATTGTATGCATATTACGTATCTATGTTGATGTTGTAAGTTACGTGGTGTCATATACGCTTTGTATTATTTTACACGGACGTTAGCCGGTAGTTAGCTAAAGAGGCTAACTACGGCCGTGTAAAAAATAATGGCTTGCCATGCTTAGTGTGTACTACTTAGGCCATATCTAGTTAATTTTGTTTATTGTTTATACTAATACTAATACTTTCCTTTTTCATCTCTACTTTAATTCAACTTCATAGGCCATAGCATAAGTGCCGTTATGCGACTTGTGACAGCTAAGCTAGCTGCCCTAGCTAACGTTAGTCAACTACTACTGACCTCACAGAACCAACACTGTGGTCTCTAAGTTAGTCGTCACTGTTAACGGCAAATCTCTGTGATAGTCATGTAAAGCAATGAAGAGAGTTTCATTACAATTTTATACTGGTCTGTCGTTATGACACCTGATATCAGACTATCCTCAAAGACATTGGAGAGGACTGGGGTAGTTCATACCAGAGTTGTGTGTGTTCATCAAAGATGGACATGGTTTTGTCTTTTTATTCAACAGGCCAAGCAGGTCCGTAGTTTGCACCAGTCCGCCGCGCGAGCAGGTGCAGGAGGAATCTTTGTGGTAAGTTTAAATGCACAATATGTTTTATGCTGTTTGCAATAGCCGTGGCGCACACGACACGGGTTGTGACACACACGTCAGTGGTCGCATTAAACGAGGAAGGGGAATACACACCCACCAGGTTTAGTTTTCTGCTCTTAACCAGCCACATGCAGTAGGTAACACCACAGGGTCACGCTGTGGTCATCCCATTAGACGTTTTCACAGGAGCAACGGAAGGATTTACGTTGGGGTCTGCTGTATCTTATGTTGCCCCTACAGAGATTGCCCTAGTTTTACCCACACTCGGCTTTTAATCTGTGCCAGTAAAGCTGCTGGTCTGTGTGCTGGGCAAGCAGATTACATGTAAATATGTGGGGAATGTGTTCTGCTCTCCTGTCTCCAGTTTGTGTAGTAAGATCTAGTGTTCATACTCTGAGGTAGTAAGCTGCACACAGACACTACTTTAACTCCTTCAAGATTCCATGACAGAAAATCTAGGAGGAGGGAATTGAAATGTCATTTAAAATTAACTAATTAATTAAAAAAAACTAGCTTACAATAAAGATTTAGGTCAAGAACCATATTTTGGACCACTACAAAAAAGCCATACATTGCACCCCTAATGCCCACCTCCTCCTCTGGTGGTACTTGTAGACAGTTTATTTATCCCACCAGGGTAACATTTATACTTCAGGGGCATACTTTAATCAATTCGATGCCACTAAAGGTGAAAATTTCATATGAAAAATCGACACAATTAAGACTACATGACACTGACCGTTGTCTTCTCACAAGGGGGCAGTGTATGAGAGGTTTTCTCTTGTACGCTACAAAGCTTGTCAGAATACAGAGGCATAGCATTACAGGTAGCAGACAGTGTGGGATGAGGCGGGTACAACACACAATATTTTATTTGGCACATAGACAGGTATACAGGTACAACATGAAATGTAATATTGAGTGCAAATTATACAACAAGTTTTAAAAAGATAGTAATTTAAATAAGAAAACGGATGAACAAAAAACTGTATTCTGTAAGAGTCCATTGCAAAAAGTGAGTGTGAAAGTGTGTTAATGTGATTATTCTAGTTGTAGACGTGTGTGTTCGTTTTGTTTTTTTGTTTCTCACAGTAGTTGACACCACTGTTTCTCTTGTTACCCCTCTAGCACAGAGACACGCCTGACAACAATCCAGAAACCCCTTTTGAGTTCACCCCTGAGAACCTGAAGGTGAGGAACCTACATTTACAACAGTGTGGAACATTTATAACAGTGTTCATCTCTGGGAACATAGATTTAGAACAGTATGAAACGTTTAGATCTCTACAACAGCGGTCATCTCTGGGGACATTCTAACATGTATAACAGTGTGGAACATACTCACATATATAACAATGTTCTAACTTGTTTTAACATACTCACATATGGAACAGTGTTCTTTCAGCGCATATCTAAGCTGTTCTAACATACTCGCATATGGAAAAGTGTTCTTTGAACATGCATCTAACCTGTTCTAACATACTTACATATGGAACAGTATGGAACAAGGATCATTTAGGAGAACATTCATCTCTTTAAACTTTCTCCTATTTAGAAGCACAAAACATACTGATATTCACTTAGCACAGATCTGAAGTGTATCTCAGTAGAGACCAGCTCATCAGCAGTGGTGCAAAATACTGGCTATAAAATAAAATAAAAACTTACCAAGTATTTGCTCTATATCTGCACAGGGAATTACAATAATTAGCTCATCCATCTGTCTGAAAGAGCTGTGCTAATTAGAATCAGCTGCTTAAGTAAATGGCTGTGGCAAATATGTGGGGTGGATTTCTGCTTTCTGAAGTCACATTTCTCCCGTGTTCATGAGTCACGTTTGATGTCAATGTACTGTATGACCTGAGCCCCATTGGGTGACTGACTGAGGGGTACAGGTGTCTGACTCCTCTGTGTCCCATGTCCCTTCTCCCAGAGGATTGAGGCCATCATCGGTAACTACCCCGAGGGCCACAAGCAGGCCGCCACCATCCCCGTGCTGGACGTGGCTCAGAGGCAGCATGGCTGGCTGCCCATCTCCGCCATGAACAAGGTACTGCTCTTTGCACTGATCTTAAGACTGTGAGATGACGTGACCTGTGGCTAAGAAAACGAGTTGTGAACAGCACTATTTTCATATTATCACGGCCCGAGCACTGGAGGTGCAGGCTGTGCCCTGCACTGGAGAGGTGAAGCCCTATTGCTTCCACTTCTTCACAAACTCTGCCTTTTTTTAGACGCTTCCTATGCACAAAAGCTCATAAAATTTTGTACACACATTGGAATTAGTGGTTGGCTCCCATGGACAGAGGCTTGGCTGTGGGTGTGGCCCAGAGACTCCATCGCTAGCGCTAATAGTACTGATTTCATGATGAAGAAGAGACAGTCTGTTGTTGATGATGGTCAGGTTCAGGTATAACGGCCTTGTCTGTGCACTGCTCCTAAGACTGCAAGGTGACGTGGCGTGACCTGTGGCTAAGAAAAAGAGTTGTGAACAGTGCTATTTTCATATTATCACGGCCCGAGCACGGGAGGTTCAGACTGTGCCCTGCACCGGAGGTGCCAAGCCTTATTGCCTTTTGAAAGACTATTCTTTCTTCTTTTTGTTCTACTTCTCACAAACTTTTTCAGGCACCTCCCATGCACAAAAGCTCATGAAATTTTGTACACACAACAGAACTGGTGGTCGGGTCTCAAGGACAAAGGCTTGGCTGTGGGTGTGTCCCAGAGACTCCATAGCGCCCCCTTATGTCTTGGAGCTCTGTGGTTGGCATATAGTTTCAGCTACACTTGCCACCTTTGGTAGATATGTTGGGTTGACTAAAACGACCAACCTTCGTATTATTCTTTTTCGGGTTATACACGTTTGGACACATGATCAATTTTAGCGTACTCCTCCTAGTGGTTCTGTGTGTGTGTGTGTGTTGGTGTGTGTGTGTGCACAAGCTTATACATGCTTGCATATAGGTATGCATATTGTTATCTTTTTCCAATTAAAAACACCGCTTGGTTGTATTCTCGTCTCCTGGGTTTCCTTATGTTGCGTCCCCATGTTTCAGTGGGTTATGGGGTCGTAACAGTGTGTGTGTCTCTCCACTCCAGGTTGCAGAGGTTCTGGAGGTCGCTCCGATGCGCGTGTATGAGGTGGCCACCTTCTACACGATGTTCAACCGGCAGCCGATGGGCAAATTCCACATCCAGATCTGTACCACCACCCCCTGCATGCTGTGTGACTCGGACAGCATCCTCGCCGCCATCCAGAGCAAGCTCGGTAGGGGACCGCACACAGTGACTCATGAGCATTTACATACACTCACCTACCACATGTAACACGTGCATTTACATACACTCATCACATGTAACTCAAACACTTACATACACTAACTCCATGTAACACAAACAATTACACACACTCACCACATGCAACGCAATTATTTTCATACACTAACCACTGTAACCTAAGCATTTCCACACACTAAATGTAATGCAAGCATTTACATACACTCACCACATGTGACCCATGCATTTCCACACACTAACCACATGTAACATAAGCATCCACAGCAAGCTCGGTAGGGGACCGCACACAGTGACGCATGAGCATTTACATACACCTACCACATGTATAACACGTGCATTTACATACACTCATCATCACACATGTAATGCAAGCAATTACATGCACTTACCACATGTAACGAAAGCATTTACAAACACTAGTCGCATGTAATGCAAACATGTATATACACTCACCACATGTAACATAAGCATTTACACACACTCACCACATGTATTACAAACAATTACACACTCACCACATGTAACAAAAGCATTTACATACACTCACCGCATGTAATGCAATTATTCACATAGACTCACCACATGTAACCTAAGCATCTACACACACTAAATGTAATGCAAGCATTTACATACACTCACTACATGTAACACATGCATTTACATACACTCACTACATGTAACACACACATTTACATACACTCACCACATGTAACGGATGCCAGCTTTCGTACCTCAGCATGAGAATGTTAGTAAACCTCCAACCTCCATCCCAAAAGGATATACTACTGACCTAGCCAACAGCCCAGCTTTTAGCTCACTTGTGGGCATGTCTTCCTCCCAATCCAGAATTGCAGGTTTTAGGTTTGAGCCTGGGCTGGACTGCTCAGGATGACCTCACTTATAAGCGCACCCACACAAACACTCCATACACACACGTACTTTACTCAGACACACACAGCCACACACACACACAGCCACACACGCACACACAGACACACGCACACACAGACACACGCACACACAGACACACGCACACACAGACACACACACACACTCCATACGTGCACGTACTTTACTCACACACCCTACACACCCACTCTGTGTTACACTTAATGTGGATAAAATAAATACTTGTGGACAAGTCATGTACGCTTAGACATGCCTACATAAGCATACATGTGCTAAGCATTAGCACAAACACACTAATGGGTAATTGAAATTAATCTTAATTCATTGATGTGACAGTAATGGTCACACTTTAGACATGTTGATGCTGTAACTGATAAGGGCTAGAGAGAATGCCATAATATAAAGCATCGCTTTACTGCTGTTGGAGGTCATGTGTAGATTAAAATCTGTTTCTCTAATTCATTTGTTTCAAGGTTTGTTTGAATACAACTAAACAACAGTACCATTGGAGACCATAGATACAGGAATGTGTACCAGTCAGTTAAGAAATCATTGAAGCTTTATTTATGTAGAGCCTTTTGTTCAAGATATACATTAATGCAAGACCATATTACAACATCAAAAAGACCTGGCAAAGACAAGTATATGAAACCCTTACTTAACTAAGTATCAAATAATCATAGAATGAATTATCTGATATTTCCTGGCTTGTTGTCTTCCTGTCCTGGCTAGAAATTTGACCCTCTTCGCTTTCCGTAGGCATCAAAGTGGGCCAGACCACACCGGACAAGCTGTTTACTCTGTCGGAGGTGGAGTGCCTGGGAGCCTGCGTCAACGCCCCAATGGTCCAGATCAACGACAACTACTATGTGAGTACAGGCACACACACACAGACTTACACATACTTACACACACTTACACACACACACACACATACATTTACACTCACTTACACACACACACATACACACACACACACTTTCACTCACTCACTCACTCACTTACACACATACACACACACTTACACTCACTCACTCACACACACACACTTACACTCACTCACTCACACACAAACTTACACACACACACTCACTCACACACACACACTTACACTCACTCACTCACACACAAACTTACATACACACACACACTTACACACACACACTTACACACACATACTTACACAAACACACTTGCACACACATACGTGTCGTATTTATACACTCGCACACACTCACACACAGGACACGCATGTACACATATATGTGGCCATGTGTGTCAGTGTGCAGCAGCTTTATATGACTGGAGGTAAGAGGTTCGTCCCAGACCTGCTGTTTTACCCCTGCACTGGAGTCTTGTTGTAGATTGTACAGCGCTTTTGGGAAGCAGCACCTTGTTAAATTGCAGTGCCTCAATACGGGATTAGAATGAAGAAGCTAGCATGAACATACTGCTGCCCCATCCACTGCTGCTAGTCAGTGGTGCTTCTCCATTGGTGAGGGGGGTAGGTGTTGTTGGCAGTGGCTCTGCACACAGACCCCTATATGCTACACCCTAAAATGAAGACACTAAAATGGCACCAGACTTAATGCAATGCAAGCCACTGCGTGTGTATTCTGCCGGAGGCTAGCATCTATGCATACACACAAACACATGCATATACACACTGATACACATGTGCATTAATGTCATGCATCTTGGGTTTGATATTTCTCACCCATTGACTCATCCTGGTCTTGGCCCCTTAAGGTGGCTGTGACACGGGGGCTTTTGCTGGTGTTTCCCTTTATGTCCCAGTGACAGACGGTGGAGCAGGTCAACACCCGACCTCTGACCCCACAGGTCACGCAGGATCAGAGAGGCTTCTGGGTCTCTGAGGCTTAAAATCCTCATTAAGTCACCTCCTGTCCTCGTTAACCGGCAAGAAGTGCCTAGATACACACACAGGCACACACACAGGCACACACACAGGCACACACACACACACACACAGAAAGGCACACACAGACAGGCACACAGAGACACACACACGCACACTCAACAACCTGCACAAAGCTCAGCTTAACGTGGAATGCATTAGTGTCAGGTTTTATTTTTGGCATAAATACTAGCAAACAAAATCAGTATGGAAGTTAATGAGCAATAACTGCCATCTGTTACTGCAGTGTTGCACAACATATTTGACACTTTGATTTTTTTTTTCCCATTGAGTTGAAATATTGTGCTAGTGATGCTGTTATTGCAGTGATTTAATTTGCACTCACACAGCATGGTGACATTTGCCAACATGTAGATCAGCATTTTTCACCAGTCATTTCTAAAAAAAAAAAAAAAAAACTACACCACACGTAATGTGGATGCTCAGTCGTGTATAATACATAAAAACCAATCAGTAATATTAATTAATTAAAAAATAATTAAAAGTAAAATTTATTAATTAACCCCCTGTCTTTGCCATACAGGAGGACCTAAATGCTGCTGACATTGAGCAGATTCTGGACGAGCTGAAAGCAGGCAGGATCCCTCCACCTGGGCCCAGGTAAGACTGACACACCTCTGCAGGTGCAGCTTGGCACAGAGAGGCCAGTGGACACAGAGCTTTTTGGGCTGGGACTACGATAGATTACTATGGGTTGGGGTTCTGACTATTACTATGAGCTAGAGTTGTGATAGATTACTATGGGCTAGGGTCAGTAAGATTACTATTCTTTCCCACAAAGCCAAAACACAGTAACTACATATTTTGTCAAAATTAGGTTTAGACTGGATATTGACTGTTTTTAACACCTTTTTAAAAAAAACATCACCACTATTATACCAACAACATGTTTGACTGGGCAGTATGACGGCTTTGAAGTTTTTAGTGTTTGCGTAGTTACTTCACTCTACCTTAGTAGGGCAGCATTGGTCTGGGCTCTGTTGCAGTACTATAGGCCTGGGTTCTGATGTGTAACCGTGGTTGACGGTTCTGATGTATGACTATATATATAGCCTGTGCAGGTGGCTTTAACCAAGTAAGTATACTAGTAAATGAAAATACCTATGTGGGTCAAGTGCTATGTGAATATATTTCATAGCCAAGGGCCTTGTGTCAGGCAAAACTGGACACCATTACTGCTTATGGCTTCAATAACTGAGCCGGCTTAGTTTCACAGGACATTTATTAGTGTAGTAACTGAATCTATCCATTTATCTGAGTATTTATAACACTTTGCTTAAGGTACAAATGGACAGAGTGACTGAATGCATAGAGTGCTGGATGCATAGATGCATAGAGTGCTGGATGCATAGATGCATGGAGTGGCTGGATGCATGGATGCTTAGTGTAGTATTGTAGTGGTTAGCGATCCTGGCTCCTGCATTAAAGGACAGTGGACTGTACGCCCTGAGTCCAGGGGGATGCTGGTTGTTGTGCCCCTGAGAAAGGCACTTGACCTTGGTCTGCCTCAGGGAGGTCCTGCCCCTGTAGTTGGTTCACCCACGGTATGGAGCTCTACAGAAAGACGATGGAAACTCCAATGGAGTGGTGATGGTCAGCACACAGACACACTAGTGTGGCGGGTAGTCCTTGAGCTTTGACCCATCTGTACATCTTTATCTTCCTGTTGGTGCACCAACCTCCCATATCTGTGGATGGTGATGCAAGCCTGGGGTCTGGACTGTCCCATCAATTTAGGTATTCCCATAAGTGTAGTGATGACAGATACGGTCTAGTATCAGATACAGTTTGTTATCCATTTCAGTCTGCAAGTGATTTGATAATTCGGAAAAAAAATAGAGAAATGTAGAAAAATCAGCCGAGTTCTGCCATGGCTTACACGGCCAGCTCTCTATTACCATTGCTACCATTGGCTAAGGTTGGGCAATTGCCCTGAGCCTCGGCCAATGGGGGGGCCTCATCGTCGCGTTATGATATTTGTTTTCTGCACGTTTTTTTTTTATCATCAATTATGGGGTGGGCTCTAAATTGTCCCTTGCCCAGGGCCCTAAATTTCTTAGAACCGCCCCTGATGCCTGGGCAGCTACATGGCTATCAGTAGAGCTCTGTGCACCTTTGGCAGAGATGGTGCAAATACAGCCAGCATGCACTGTGCTTAGGGCACTTCAGGCTCATTAAGATGTCACAAAAGGATGTTAAAACCAAGTGCCAAAACAAACAAAGAATGTGAGGACCAAGTGGTTATCTGTACCCACCAGAGATAGACAGACACATCGATGGGGGGATATCAGGTCGATATATTTGGCTCATATCGACATCGGCCAATATTTGCATAATATTAGGCTGATAGGCAGACATTTTTGTTTTTAAGCGACAATAACTCCTTTTTCTTAAAAGGGCAAGGACAACTTCAGCTCTACAAATTATTTTGTTAATCCTGTACCAAGGATGGCAGGTCTACTTGCATCATTAGATGAAATAGTGAAGATATATATTTATCTTCTAAAATCGGCAGCTAATATCGAACCCCGGTAGCCACTGCCCTTTTGTGCTGGCTGCCCTATGAGGGACCTGGGCCTCCTTTGCTGCACGTCCAAATGATGGGCCAGGGCCTCTGTACTTCCAGACAGTTTCCTTTATCATCCATCTGGGCTGTCGAAGACTCTCTGACTGTCTGAGATGGTACAAGGATGATTTATACAAGGATGGTTTATTGTCACATGCATAGACATACTGGGTAGAGTAGGACATGCAGTGAAATTGGTGATTGGTGAAGCAGGCCAATCTAAAACTGTGCAGGGGGAGGTGTGATGCAATGTTCAAGAACATAGTCGTAAATGATGCCTACTCTTGCCTAGTGTGCAGTCAGCTCGATATGAAAAATTTGTTTTGTTTTTTGCACTCACAAATCCTCACAGCCGTCATTTAATCATCTGTTCCATTGTAGTGCTTTTACAGGGAGTGTCGGGTATGTGTGGTTGCGTGGTAGGGGGTGCATTTCTGTAGCAGACAGACCCATGACTGGAGGGGCTTCACCAGCCCAAGTGCATTGCTGTGTTCTGGATTAGTCCTGAGTGTTTTCCACGGGCTCTAGCCCTAGCTGTCCCAGAGGCCATCTTACCCTATTTCCCTGCTTACCTCGGCTTAAGTAGGGTGAAGCAGAGACCGCCGCTTGCTTCGTTTAGCTTCGCTTTGCTTTGATGGCTGGTGCGTCACTGTTAGCTCCCTTTGGACTTTAGCGCTGAAAGCCTCTGTGTTGGGGTAATAGGGCAGTTCACAGTGCTGAGACCTTTAAGGGGAAACCTTTGCCCAAGTCTGTGCTCAGGGAAAAAGTACTGCCTGAAAAAGCTTTGTGTTGCATTGTGTTTTGCACCATTTCAATTTAAGGGTGTATTTTTATTGGTGATTTTAAAATATATATATCTTTTTAATTTTGAATGTCTGTGTGGGAGGCACAGACAAAGCTTTTAAATATACACCCAAACTAACTCAAAACACAAACTCACAATACGAGCTAAAAAAAAAACACTGCTCCTGTCCCAATGCAGCAAACACAGCATTCAGGCAACAGAAGTGACTGCATGTTCTAGTTAGTAATGCGGCCTGGACATGCTTTAACTGTTACTACCTTCATGATGTGTCGATTATTTCTTACTACATGGTAAGTTACAATCCACAGATAAAGTGAATTAATTTAATGGTATAAAACTCAGGAGCAAAGTTATATGACCGTGATGCACATTAAATACGAGATAAAAAGGCCTCAGGACTCTGATGAAGGACACCAAGGAGAGAAAGCATGGCTCCATGTAGGGATTCTCCCTCTCTGAGCAGAGAAGCAGAAGGCCCGTTTGACTAGCAGTGCAGCTTGATGGCAGAGGGTGTTGAATCCTTAGCCTGGCTGCTGTGGCCCACTGAGACAGCAGAACAGGCATGATACTATAAGCAGTGCATATTTTAGTGATACAGACAGATGTCTGATTGTGTGTGTGTGTGTGTGTGTGTGTGTGTGTATGTGTCTCTCTCTCTCTTTTTTTTTTTTTTTTTGGTCAAATTGTTTGTCTCTATCTCTTGATTTTGAGAAATGTTCTCTATAAGTGAAACACAAACAGGAAGATTTGGTTGGTTGCCTTGGTGTCTAGTTCTAGGAAGAGAGCCTAAACAATGTATGAAAGTGCCGTGAATATAATTCACATAAAATAACGGTGCTGACTCAGTGATCTGAGATCTGTATTTCACTGGGTTTTTTTTTTCTACTGACTGAAATGTACTTTCCATTATTACTATTGGTTGACTTTGACAATTATTATTTTTATTAATTTATTACTGCTGGTTAATTTGGACTTTGTTTTTTGTCAATTCTGTTTGTGTTGCAGGAATGGACGCTTCTCATGTGAGCCTGCAGGGGGCCTCACCTCTCTAACCGGCCCACCCCCAGGACCTGGGTTTGGAGTGAGGAGTGATCTATAAGCCACACACACACACACACACACACACACACCTCTGTGTCAAGGGTCAGCATCTGTCTTGTGTTCATGCCCCTCAGATATATTTCTGATGTAACAAATAACTTATGAAGTCGGTTATGTCACGTGTAAATAAAATTGATTTGATTGAAGTGAATATAAGGCATTGTTTTCTGTCATCATTGCAAGACCTCTCTCTGTCTCTCTGTATTGGTTGTTGATGGTAAAATGAAGGCCATAATGATCTTGTGGTGCAACATCAGACTTACACACATGCTTCCCTTTCATGCACACCTACACCTACATGAGTCCCCTGATATTGTTTTTCCCTCATCTGACACTTTTCTTTCCATTTTACACACCCCTTCCAGTCACTCAATATCACGCACACACACACACAACACACACACACACACACACACACACACAGGGTTCCTCTGCCAAAGGATGCAGACCCACAGCATCAACAGCAGGGCCACACACAAATGTCCACACCAGTGCTAAAGGAACAGCTTTTCTCACACTTGTACACACAGAACAGGGCACCTTCTCCCATTTCAGTTCAGTATTAGCACACTAGTAGCCAACCTTTGCTAGATCTGTATTATAGCAATGCCTGGCAATGCATCACACATGCTTCAAATGAGGTAAAAGGCCTGGACTGATTTTCATGGCAGTTGCTGTGATTCAGTTTGTCGTGTGTGTTTTTGTGTGTGCAAAAGGCTTTAACTGCCGGGAGAATTGAGCAACCCATGAGTATTGTGCAACCTATGCAACCACAACACTGAACCCGCTACACGGTTTAAATATGGGAACATAAAAACAAACCCACCCCCTTCTGACCACACACACACACACACACACACATATATGACAAGAATTTCCACTCAACAAGGCCATGCTTTATTGAAACAAAAAAACAGTGCAGATATACGATACAGCTGAGCAGGGTTTGACCAGATCTCATTTTCTGACCACTACCATCATGCCTGTAGCACACCCACTCGTCTCCGGCTACGCCAGATAAACCAACCTACCATATCGCTCCTGCCCGAGCCGTCATGCACTACCCATTCTTCCCTTCTCGCCACAATAACAGCCCTCTGTGATACACCGACCAGACACGTATTACCTTGTTCATCCGCGGATGCTGCACCTAGTGTGTATGGATAAGGGGTTTCGGTTGGAAGATAAATGCAAAATGATACTGGTTGCCGTCGTTTTACGTGATCCATTTAAAACCACTATAGTGGTCCACTTCGGCAAACGAGGCCTAACCTCAATTTGACAGGAGCCGTGAGCCGTGTAAACAAACTTGCAGTGTCTCCGCAGTTATTGATTTTCACAGACAAGCGTATACTACTTCTTGCAATAAGTGGCACGAGGTGGCCGATTTAAAATGAAGCCGAGTAGCTCACGTTTGCCAAATCTACGTTCATCATTTAACTGCAAAATCTCCCGTGAGCTCAGGCTTTCGGGTCTAGTAACTAACCCTCCCCCACCCCAGTTTCCTCCCTTGAGATTTAGCTTGTTCTGCAACATAATACCCGACCGTGCGCATGCGCGACTTTTCGGGATAATGCAAATATCACTGCGCCACATCGTAAAGAAGAGCTAGAAAGAGTTTAATCACCTCGCCTGCGCCAAATTACAAACATACACCAACAGAGAACCGTGGTCGCATTATCAAACAACGCAGAAAATCAAAACTGACGAGACTGATCAACAACACTACCTCCACTCTTGCCCCCGACATGTTCGAGAACGTTCCCAGTAGCTGCAGAGAGGAGCGGAAAAGATGACGTCAAGCGCC
This sequence comes from Setipinna tenuifilis, assembly GCA_030347295.1. Classification (NCBI taxonomy): domain Eukaryota; kingdom Metazoa; phylum Chordata; class Actinopteri; order Clupeiformes; family Engraulidae; genus Setipinna; species Setipinna tenuifilis. Next base: position 41,668,656 of record CM059265.1, read on the forward strand.
TAGCGTCACCTCACCCCTCTAGTGTTCAGAGTTTCGAATTTTGCGAGCGAAATGGTCATTAACATCAAGTAAAGCATTTCCCGCGAATATAGAAATTCGAAGTATGCCTAGCCATACGAAGCTTCAAAAATACACATTTGCGACTACACTAGAATAGCGTGATATTCCAATAAGGTAACGCATTGTCCCATGTCCACCATCTCCAGTAGACGCAGACCTTTTAAGCTCTGTGGGGGCTCAAGCGATCACATGGCTAGGTGTCTGCCAATGAGCGTTGCTCCTGCGTGTTTTGCTGGGCTTTTCTTAGAGACGACGGGCGACTGGGGATGTTTTCAAACCAGCAGTAAGCTAGAAACAGACGTCACACAGTTGTAGGTTACTGCGAATTTAAACTGTTTACAAAACTATTTTCAAATCAGCAAGGTGCACACTGTCCATACATGAGCAAGAGGACGTGAACATGTCTGTTACGGTAAGCAGAGACGACGGTTTTCTGGATTGCCCGCAGTCGTAGAAAAAAAACCCAGTTAGCTAACACTCTAGCATTTTAGCTCGCAAGCTAGTTGGCTAACTTCAACGTTCAAGAGAGTGGTCCGAATTGAATGTTTTGTATCAACGTGGCTCTCACTGAGACGCATAACTTGAGATAAATACTTAATTGTACGTGTGCGACAAATTTCCTGTCAATACAAGCAAGAAACCTGTAGTTTTGATTCACTCAGATATACTATTTGCCAGAAGTCCTACACTATTGCGTGTCGACGACGAGGTAGTGACAACCAGGTTGATTCTGGCAGGAATAGGAGGGAATATAAGCGGCTGGTGGCTGCTGTTGGCTTAGCACAGAGACTTGGCTAGCTTGCTAACGTTAGCTAGCTTGTAACGTAACCGTGCAAGGGAAGCGCAGACTGGGTAGACTTTCCTCCCGTGTCACTGCGGGCTATTGTGTCGTTGTGCTCGATGGGGTGGCGCAGTCTGCATCAAAACATGGACAATATTTTAAAATCCAAGTGCAGCACACACATTCTGTCACGCGCGGACAGAATAATATGCAGTTTGGATAAACAAGGTTATTTCCCACAGACCTTAAATCATATATAATGTAAGGTAATGTTGAAAGATACCCTTGTTAGCTATGTGATATATCCCTCCTCTAAAATATAAATATTAGTTTTTGAATATGTGATAATAAAATAGTCTGTTGAAAATGTTGCTGGCTAGTCTGTAGATAAGGTAATGCCTCCGTCTACAAATGAAATCTGCGCCACGCTGCCAAAGCTAGCTAGCTTCCTCAGATGAACATGCAACGTTACAGCTTAGCATTTTGGGGGTGTGTTGCCACAAAGCTTTATTTGGTGACCGTCCTTCGCGTACCAATCTTTTGTTTAAAGGCTGCGCACGCCGTCTTTAGATGGGAAATGTGCAGTAGTCATAGTTTGTGTTTAGTTCACAGCGTAGAATTGATGGATATCTGTTATCCAAATGTGTTTTATCCTTTTGTCTAAATGACATAAACAGCCGCCACACGGTGTACTATGGTCACGTTTGAATTAAACTGAACCAAACATTAACTGTAAGATGCCCATTGCGCAGGAACGAGTACAGATGTGCTCGAAGAATCATCTTCTGGAAATGTAGAACAAAATGTCATTGAAAGATTGCCAGTTTTGTATGACGACCTCACAGTAGGTGTGGGGTTTCACTTATAGTTGCTCCTAAGAGCTTTTCAGCAAAAGGCAATATATATTTTTTGCACAGCCTTCCAAGATAGGCCCTGGTGTGTCTCAATTGCGATGGCGCATAGTTATGTCTTTAGAAGCTGCCTTGTAATTCACAATTCTGCATGACAAAAAAGAGAAGGCTTTATGCATGCTACATTCGTGTTACAAACAGGTAAACATATTTTTAGGTGAGTAATATATTTAGATTTAAATTGCTAACGAATAATACAAAAAACAGTGATCCTATATTCTCTCAACCAAATAATTGTCATAAACCTGTGCGTATGTGCTTAAAACCATTAGTAAGGTATCAAGCCAAGCAAAATCACAATACAGTTATAGGGGCTAGATTTGACATTTGAGATTACCACTGCGATGACTGCACACAGCACTTAGGGGGGAAAAAAGACATAGTAGGGATTATCTAAAGATCCTACTCTCCCCTCCGCTGGGCTTAGGCCCAGCCACAGCCTGTGGTTCCTGTTGTTTTCCATTGACCTTTTTTATATATTTTACCCTCTGCTGACGGCCATTAGGCCATGTACACAAGACGTCAGCCTCTCAGGCCGCAGGTCTAGTATCAAGACTTGGTGAGCCCAATTTAAAACCTGCAGAAGAGAGATGTACCTATTTATTCATTAACTTCCTTTTTTAAAATGACATAGCCTACTGTTTATAGGAATAATTTGCAGTTCTGCTCCAGCTTATACATGTTAGGGTAGCATATATTTGCTTATTGAGGGGTGAGAGGGATATTTCAGATCATTTTTTGCAAAATAAGCTGTGCATGTTGTTTTTGATTTTCATTAAAAAGGCCACAGTTGGTAAGCCGTTTTGTTTTTACATGCAGTATGCTGTTTTGAATTAGACATGACACTGTCATAATTGATGACACTTTTGTTCTCCCTTATGAAAAAGAAATACACCTCCAGTTTCCCTCTGCTAGGGACTGTGCTGTCATGAAAGGCAAAAGGGGGACCGTAAATACAATGGGCAGGAGAACCCGCCTGTTTCCTGCAGCATTAGTGTTCTTGAGACCTTCCTTAGCCCACTGTTAATTGGTAATTAGTAACTGTAAGCTAATCGGCATTGGCATTGATCATTCTCTAGTGATTGGAATAGGTTCTCCTCTGTTCTCTTGGTCCGTCCTCTACAATCACATTTCCTTTGCTATTGCAACATTGATATTTCAGCTACCTTGCCGAATATGAGAATGGGGCGGCACCAGCGTCAACAGCCAGACTGTTCTACCAGTGCTGTGCATAGGCAGCCTGGTGTGGTCATCTGTCCAGATTGTGGTGGAAAAGATACAAAGCTTGAATGAATTTGTTAGGAATGAGGAATGTGTAGAAGTGAGACTTGCCGATCCTGTCATATTTTTTACTTTGAGGGCACGTCTGCAGAGAATCCTTTTATCGTATCAAGTGCTGTTGTAGGTTAAATGTGCTTTTTTTTCAGACTGGGCTGTGTCTTTGGTTTATTGCATGTGGCCAGCTGTGATATTGGTGTTTGCTCATGCAGTGACCTAAAAAGCCATCTCACATTTTTAACCACCTGCGCATCTATCCATTTATCTGAGTATTTATTACACTTTGCTTAAGGTACAAATTGACAGAGTGACCGAATGCTATTTTTCAGCAGACATTTGGTTTGCACGCATCGTGTGTGTTACAGATCTGTGTGATGCTTGATTGCAGCTGTGTCTGTGTTGATGAACCCTTTGCTAAACTGTTCAACCAGTGGTAAATCACCTGGTATTGTTCTTTTAAAGTGGATCTCTTTTGCATGTTTTCTCTACTGTTCATTATGCTGTTTTTTTGGCTGGACTGAAGCAGTAAACGCCCTTTGATGCTCCAGACAGTTTTCATATTGTGCATTTCTATTCAGTCTCGGCCTGAGCCACGCGATTGGTCAGCTCACCCGCCCTGATCTGATTGGTTGTAAAGGCAGCAGTGTTCTCATGCTAGAACATTAAAAAAGGTTTAGATTGTTCACACAGAAAACATGCATGCTCTACCATAGGCACATTCCTCTGTGGCGTCTTAAGCTCTATGTAGTAGAACTGTACATGTGCAAGCTCTGTGACTTAAGAGTTACGCATGGAGTGTGTGTGCGTGTGCGTGTGCGTGTGTGCGCGCGCCTCACTCTCCAGGGAACTTAATTGTGAGATTGCCTTGAGCTCCCCTTTTGTCTTGGACAAAATACACAATGCTTCGGCATACCTCAACATCACATACCTCACCTCAACATTTCAACATCACTGACCAGTTAGAATAGTTTCCTCATGAAATTGTTTTTGTTTACATGCTGATGTTTACAGACTAGTCAGACCAAACACAGAGAATGATGGCGGACACCAGCCTAGCAGGCTAGGCCTTGGTTGGGTTGGATTGAACACCAGTTGTTTGTTGCATTGAAGATTATTAGCTGCACCATCATTTGTTATGTATGTGCATCTCTGTACCTTCCTAACATGTGGTCTTGTACTTCCAGGCATGCGTTGGCCTGTATCAGTTCTTGGTTTGCCTTTAATGAATGGCCAAAATGCCACTGGGAGTCATTAGTGTTTTTTTTTTTTTAGGATTGAAATTACTGAACCAGCGTCATGCTTCATGAGTACGTGTAGGTTCTTTTGACCAGAACGATATACAAAGCCTTAATTCATTGATGGTTTGCTAGATTGAATTTATGATTCATGCTGACCCAAGAAAGGATATCCACAGATCAGAAAGTAGCCTAGATCTGGCTCAGTAGCAAGGCCATTACTTAAAATTACTGATCAGGCTGTTTGCTAGCCCTGAAGGTTTTTCGTAAAGACCTGCAGGGTCTGTTTACCTCGGCTTGGTAATGTGACGTATAAATATCTACTAAATTCAATGGAGACACTAATGGCAGCCTGGATATCAACCTAGAAGTTTGTCATAAATGTTTTCATGCTACAAGCAGACCTCAGCCCCCTGCCACCATAGTGAAATGTTTTGTTTACATCTGAGAAGAGAGAGGAGAATATCATTGTGCAAACCAAGTAATGCACACTCCAGAGCACCCGGTCTCTATGCGCTTCCCAGTGTAAAAATCATCTAACCCCTTTAGCCAAGAGCTAATCTGGTCAACATACAGGCTCTAAAAAGGCATGTAGGGATGGTTCAAACTCTTCTATCCATCTCACAGAATGCTTAAAAAAACGGATTTCACTAGAATTCAGCCAGGGTGTGTAAAAAGTTAGACTGGTTTGTGCACCAACCCTTTTTTCTGGCATCAGCCTGTCAGGTCTGTCAAGGCCTAGGCAGGATCTCCTAGGTGTGGAGGGGAGTGGCTGGCTGTTTCTCAGCTGTAATTGCCACCGCTGTCTCCCGCCGCCGCCACTGCTGCTGCCATGTGTAACGTCTTTTGCCTCAGGCGCAGATCTGCGCTCTGAGCAGTTGACATTTGGCCGTGACCAGGCGACCTCTCATTGGGTTGGTTCGCCGTGCTAGTACTACCCAGACAAAATAGAAACATGTTTGTTCCCACTCTACCCCCAGTGATCTTCAGTGTGCAGGAACATGTTGGGGGTACTTAAAATAATGTGTGTGGAGACCATAGGTTTTTCACAGAGAAGTATGCTAAACAGACGAGTATTCTTTTGAATATTAGGGAAGAGGGAGGGGCAAGTATTCTAAATGAGTATTCTTCTGAATCTTTTGATGGTCTGGGTTCTTCTTTGGTATTTATTAGTTTTACTGAAATTGACTTAAACCGAAAAAGGTTTATTTTTGTTGAGGGTCACCGTGGTGAATGACTGTGTCTGTGTCAGTGTTGTGCATTGAAAATGTCATGTGTAATAAAGCAGTATCTATATGACCGAGAGCGATAACGTGGAAGTGGTAATGTGTGTAGTTAACCATTCTGAAAAAAAGGTTAGCAGAGCTCAGAGACTCATTCCAATACTATCTTTACTGAACTCTGTCTGAAGTGTTTTTCTGATGAAGTTTAAGGCTAGTCATATCTGGCCTAAGGAGAAAGGGTTTTCCGTTGAATAGCCTACTACGGAGCGCTTGTGTAGTCAGAAACAGTCTTGAAGAGCGAGGCTGCTCAAGGTTCTGCCTTGACACAGATGCCCTCATCAAGGGCGCGACGAAACGGCACATCAGCATCAACAGCAGAAAGGAAAAACACACGATTGTGTTTGAAGAACCTTGACGTGTTGTGTCTGTGGCCATTAAACAAGCTTGTCTTCACTCTCTGGTGTTAAAAAGCATGCCGTTTTTTGGGTGTCCTTCAGTTCATCTGCTTCTTACTGTCCCCTTATCTCGTGTCGTCTGACACCAAGAGGCCCTATCGCCGCCCCAGGCTGGCCCTTGGTGGCTGGCGTGGTCTCTGGTCGTGTGAGGTCGCGCTGCGAAGGGCTGCGCTGCGCTGGCTAGGGGCTGTCTGCCATGAGGTCACGCCCTTTCTGGGGCTCCCAGGTTCTCCCCTCATAACGGATTTATTCAGAAGCTTTAAACGCCACAGAGATGCATGTCCTTTGCTTTTATTTTTGTTAAGCACATTGAACTGCCTTTGTGTATGAAATGTGCTATACAAATAAACTTGACTTGACTAGAGTTTGCTCTGGTGTGTGTGTGTGTGTGTGTGTGTGTGTGTGTGTGTGTGTGTGTGTGTGTGTGTGTGTGTGTGTGTGTGGGCGGCTTTGGGTTAGGCAGGTAATTGATCATGATTGGAGATCGTGATGAAATTGAGGTCAATCACGATGATCAGCCTTAGACATATTTAATTGTACATGATGAAGTTATCAGTTATTTCCTGAAGCTGATGTTATTGTTGACAAAAAAAGTTTAACAATGTCAATTGTGTGGTGATGGTTTGGTTATGGCCAAAGCGACATGAAGCAAATAAAGCTGATATGTGGGATATGTCTGTGCTTTCAGAGACAGGCCTGCAAACTGGCAGTATCAGGGAAAAAAAATGTGATAAAAATCAATATTGGACAATATGAGAAAATGTATATTGTGATCTTTTTTTTTTTTTTGGCACATCGCCCAGCTCTAGTGTGTGCCGGTCTGTGTGTGCAATGTGCATGCATGTGTTGTTTGTGTGTGTGTGTGGGCTGTGTGTGTGCATTAATGTGTTGTTAAGGTGTGCATCCACCAGCTTTCTTTCGAGCAGTGGCCATTCTTCTTCTTCTCCTCGGCATGATGGTCAGCCCAGTTGATGCACTGATGGCTACCTGTGCTTTCACCCCTGAGGTCTCCCCTTCTCCCCTGTGCTGGGCCTGTGGCCTGTGGCCTGTGCCAGGCTCCTCGTTATGGAGTCCTCCCTGACGATGCTTGCTGTATCCCCACCCCTGTGCCAGGTGCTACTGTCCCGGGTGGGTGGGTGGGTGGGCCGGGGCATCTCTGGGGGTGGGGGGGCATTGGGACAATTCAGGGGGTCCTGAGCTTCACAGGGGCCCCACGGAGGAGTATGATATGGTATGGCTTACAGCACCCCTGGGCTGGAAAACTGGAAAACCACACTGGACTGGAAAACCACACTGGACTGGGGGCATAAGTGCGATCTCCAGTCATATCACTGGTCACCAGGTAGCCAGCCCCTCCTCGGGAATGCTCCAGAGAGAAATTGTAGTTTGGGTGTGTGTGTGGGGTGGGGGGTAATGAGGTGAGGTGTGCCTAATGTGTAAGGTGTCTGACTTCAGGTCAGCAGGTTGAAGGTTTTGAGTTATTTCAAAGAACCTTGCAGCTTCACTGTCTCTTACAATCGTAGGTTACTGTTAATGGGAGTGTATACTAAATGGGTTTTCATAGCCTAGAGGGATCGCTGAAGGGCTTTTGTTTGTTTACACACCATCCTAGCTTTGCATTGCATTGCATTACATTACATAGCATCCTAGCATTGCCTTATTCGTTATGACAGCCCTGTCTGATGTCTGGCAATGTGCTGGTTTTGTTCCTCGTACTCTGCTGAATCGATCTCGGTGTGTGTTTGCGGATTTGTATAAATTACACATTCATATATACATGAATGGAGAGATGGCTGAGGTGAGTGAGTGTGTTTTAGTCTTGCTGTGTGTTCATAATTGGCTGTGATTGTGTACTGCGCGGCATCGGGATTGGCTGCGGTTGTGTTCTAGTCCACGACGTGGCACTGGGATTGGCTGCGCTGGTGCTGCCTGCCAAGAGGAGGCCAGCCTCTACAGGAAAGAGAAGACCTTCGCCATCTCTCCAAGCCTGCATTGCCATGGCAACGATTGCTCTGCCAGGGAGTTCTGATATGGATTGGCGTCACAAGAGGTTGTGTTCTTTTTTTTTTTTTTTTTTTGTTCTTGCCACAGTAACTGTAATCCAGGAATCTGATTGGCTGCAGGAGCAGTAGTGTTCTGGTGATGATGCTGTGGTCCTGCATGTGCGTAGATGGAGACTCGGTGCCGCTGCCAGACAGCAGCTGCTGAAAAATCTACTTCTCTCCCCCTCTCTCCCTTTCTCTCCCCCTCTCTCCCTTTCTCTGTCCCTCTCTCCCTTTCTCTGTCACTCTCTCCCTTTCTCTGTCACTCTCTCTCTCCCTTTCTCTCTCCCTCTCTCCCTTTCTCTATCCCTCTCTCCCTTTCTCTCCCCCTTTCTCTATCCCTGTCTCTCCCTCTCTCCCCATCTCTCTTATTCTCTCTCTCTCTCTCCCTTTCTCTATCCCCCTCTCCCTTTCTCTCCCCCTCTCTCTCTCCCCCTCTCTCCCCCTCTCTCCCTCTCTCCCCATCTCTCTTATTCTCTCTCTCTCTCTCTTTCCCCCTCTTCACCCCCCATCACTCTTTCTTTCTCCCCCTGTCCATCTCTCTCACTTTCTGGTTTTGCTCCCCTCTCCATCTTTCTCTTTCCCCCTCTCTTTTCCCCCCCTCCATCTCTCTCTCAGCCCCCAACTACATCTCTCTTCTTGTCATCTCCCTCTATGTCAGTCCGTCTGTCTCGCTCTCTTCTACTGTCCCTCCTCTTCTGGCTGTCCTCTCACTCTCTCTGTCTCTCTCTTTCTCCCCATCTTCACTTCTCTCCCTTGCTCTCCCTTCCACCTCCCTCTTCCCTCATATAACGTGTCTCTCCTTCACTCTCCCATCTGCATCTCTGCCTGCCTTACTCTGCCCTTCTCTCCCTCTTTCTCTCTGCCCTCCCTTTCTCTCCCTCTCCCCTTCTCTCCTTCTTTCTCTCTGCGCTCCCTTCTCTGCCTCTCCCCTTCTCTGCGCTCCCCTTCTCTCCCTCTTTCTCTCTGCCCTCCCCTTCCCCGTCTCTGTCTCTCTTGGTTCTGGCCCCGCCCCTTTCAAGCCCTCTTTCTCCCCCTCTCTCTGCCCTCCCCCTCTTCAGTCTCCTGCTCTGCATCTCTCCATCTCTCCCTCTCTTCATGTCTCCCTACCCTCTCTATCTTGCTGCTAGACGGGGTTTTTTATGCCAGTGATATGTGATTTTTTTTGTTATTTAAAGGGCATCTGCTGTGCATAAATCGAATGTAGTAGGCTACTGTCTGAAAGATGTGGGCATACACACGCACACACACACACACACACACACACACACACACACACAGCAGCAGCAGCATTATGCTCAGTCCATCATGGAAAATGTTGATCCATACATACAGACTTGCTTGCTTGTGCACGTGTGTACCTACCCATACTAAACCTCACACACACACGAGGGAGTTCTCCGCTAAAGATGATGTAGTGACTCATACTCCTACTACTATTGTATGTTGCCCTTTGTGCTCAAAACCTTTAGCGTGGATTTCTCTCTCTACTTCTTCCTCTCTCTCTTTCTCTCCCTCTACCTCTCTCTCTCTCCCTCTCTTTCTCACTCTCTCTCTCTCCCTCTTTCTCCCCCTCTTTCTCTCCCTCTACCTCTCTCTCTCTCTACTTCTTCCTCTCTCTCTCTCTCCCTCTCTCTCTCTCCCTCTTTCTCTTCCTCTACCTCTCTCTCTACTTCTTCCTCTCTCTCTCTCTCTTCCTCTTTCACTCCCTCTACCTCTCTCTCTCCCTCTTCCTCTCTCTCTCTCCCTCTCTCTCCCTTTCTGTCTCCCTTTCTCCCTCTCTCCCTCTCTCTCTGTCTCTCCCTCTCTCTCACACTCTGTCCCTCTCTCCCTCTCTCTCTCCCACCCTCCCTCCCTCCCTCTCTCACTCCCTCTCTCTCTTTCTAACTGTCTCTCTGGGCAAGCCTGCGTGTGAATTCTGTCTAACCTGGCCTGCTGCTGCAGAGCTGAACATGCCTGTCTTTGGTGTGTAGTCTTATTTTCCTCTCGATTACATTCAGTCTTTTCTTAAGCGCCTGCACCCTTTTGAAGCATTAAGAGCCATATCTGTACTAAATGAATTCTGTTTGTTTTTCTTTGGAGCATTACGGAATCGAAAATCAACAGATTCCACTACTGATTTTTTTTGGTTATTGATTCATTTGCTTAGCTATGCTCCTGAAATAATTTGTTCTACATCAGATTGTTTTTTGTTTTTATTTAAACCACACACCTATCCTTCCAGACCTAAAGGCATAGCTGATCTTTTTTTTTTTATTTATTTATCTTCAGAAGAGGCACCACCTTAGTTCTCACCACCTTTTGTCACTCACACGTTCGCAGCCCCCATTATCGACGTCTCTGATTGTCGGCCGGCTGCTGAGAAGCGAGGTGCGCTGGGCCTTCTCTGGAAGGCCTCAGAGGATGTTCTGTCATAGTTGCTTTTTCAGTGAACTCTGGGGAGTAGGGCACTGTACGGTGAAGCTGGTGAGCAATAGGTCACGTTTCTGGGTACGGTGCAGCTATTTTTTGTAAGCGTGGAGACGGGGGCTGTACCCGTCTGTGTGTGAGGGGGTGGGGGTTGTCTCTCTGGCGATGACTCGCGTCACACCTGGTTGGAGGGGGGGGGACGTCTCGCCTTCCAGTTGCTGAATGATCTGGCTCTGAAAACTACCAGCACACTGCAGCTGTTCTCTCTTTCTCTCTCTCTCTTTTTCTCTCTCTCTCTCTGTCTCTGTCTCTCTCTCTCTCTCTCTCTCTCCATCTCTTTCTCCCTCCCTCTCCCTCTCCCTCTCCCTCTCCCTCTCTCTCTCTCTCTCTCCCTCTCTCTCTCTCTCTCCCTCTCCCTCTCCCTCTCCCTCTCCCTCTCCCTCTCCCTCTCTATCTCTCCGGCGATCCTGTATGAGGTATTAGGCTCATACTGTGCTCATATACTCGTCCCTTCGTGACAGCGTTACGTAAAACTGCAGCCTGGTCTGGAAGTGTTTTGTCATTTGTGCTGCTCTATCAGATATGGCAGCTGGAAACAGCTGGTAGCAGAATGCCTCGGCTGTGCCGCTCCGTGCTGCCCTGTACTAGAGGCCTGATTGGTCGGGTGTTTTATGCTCATGTCAGAAACGCAGAAAGTAGTACTATAGCTGTGAAACTGATGTGTGCATTATATATCGCCACGTAAAAGAATTTTTTAAATACCTCTGTAGGTATTGCACAAAAGGCAAAACACACACTCACAATTTTACTGCATATGCATGGATTATTTTGTTCAGTTACGAAATTGGTAGTCAGGTTTGACATCTATTCATAAACTTAGTAATTGGCTCTGAATTGAATCCATGAGAAATATTGTCTTAGCTTAAATATTATCAACTCCTATTAGTACGTGTTATCAGCAAGTACATGCATTCAAATACTCTGGTATTTGTACTTAGTCTAAAACTCACACACACTGGTATCAGCATGTACACACATTTAAATACTCTCATATTTGTACACACACACACACACACACACACACACACACACACACACACACACACACACACAGGTATCAGCAAATACACACATGTAAATGCTTGTACTCGCACTGAGTCTAAAAATGCTTCCCTGTAATAGGTGGTGTTGCTTGCTCTCTGCTCCCAGTCCAGGACATGTTCTCAAAGAGAGAGACAGATCACAGCACCCATCAAACACACATCAGCCGCAGGAGAACGCTCTCTGTTGTAGGAAGTTGGTATCAAATGGGTTTCATTTAAAGGGGTTCTGAGAATGCTACCCTGTAGATTCAAAGGGTTGGTAAGACCACGCTGCTGGTTGGCAACAGAAGCTCCTGGCTGATGTGGAGTTTAGTAGTGCAGTGTTGTACTGTGTTATTCTGCAGTGTTGTATTGTGTTATTGAGCAGTGTTATTGTGCAGTGTTGTGCTGTGTTACTGTGTGTGCAGTGTTGTACTGTGTTATTTTGCAGTGTTGTACTGTGTTATTTTGCAGTGTTGTACTGTGCTACTGTGTGTGTGCAGTGATGTTTACTCCTTCAGGGAGCATACTCTCTGTTTGCCTTGAGCTACTTTCTGTGTGCATTATAAAACTGTATGTTTATGATCAGACTGTCACCATGTGTGTCTGGAGCCGACTCGCTCTAATCAGCTACAGGTCAGCTTGGCCAGTGAGCTCCGCTACAGTGCAGGAAACTCACATACTCTTTGCAAAGCAAGGAGATGCTCCTGACTTGTTGTCCAGCATCTGTCCAGCATCCTTCCCCCATTTTGCGTCATTTGTAATATGTGACGGGTTCTTCTTGAGTCAAGGGTTGGAGATTTAGCAGATGGATCAAGACATGACTTGATCTAGACATTCTCTTGTTGAGAACTGTCTTTAGCTGTTGTTTGGCTTTTTGGACAGGTCGGCCTGTAGTGCTTGTTACTTTCCTTTGCCACATATCCTCTTCCTTTTGTTATTCATTTGTCTATACGTCTGCAACTATTCATGGTCCGGATTCTAGACTGGACATTACATCTTATTGAAGTAAAGCCATGCAGTTCAGCATGGATGGCATACGCAGTGCAACAGTAGCAGTAAGAAAATCTGCAGCGCTGTGAGTTCAGCACCCGTGAGAGATGGCCTTGGTCCAGTGGTGTGACATCATCATCATGCGCCATCCAGGTCAGGTGTCACATGGATGATTTTGTTGTGACAGGGTTTTCTGGCCTGGTGTCTGCTAGCTTTTTTCTTTAAACTATGTTGTGACACAAGTGACTCATGGAGGTTAGGGGTGTTAGGGGGAGAGACGGACGAGACATTTAGCCTACTCCAAAGACATACTCCACTAGATATCGTTGGCCAAGTGTTCCAGCATGTGGAGGAGGCTACAGAGGCCAGCAGAACCAGTCTGTAAGTGCAGCACAGAGAGAGAAAGAGTCAGAGAGAGAGATGGAGCAAGCAAAAGATAGAGAGAGAGAGGCAGAGGGAGTGAGAGGGAGTGACGGAGAGAGAGAGAGACGGAGAGAGAGGCAGAGGGAGTGAGAGGGAGTGACGGAGAGAGAGAGGCAGAGGGAGTGAGAGGGAGTGACGGAAAGAGAGGCACAGGGAGTGAGAGGGAGTGACGGAGAGAGAGAGGGAGTGAAAGAGGGAGACAGAACAAGAGAGAGAGACGGAGAAAGAGGGAGAGGGAGTGATCCCGAAAGAGGAGTGGTGTAGTTGGCAGAGGGGGATGTAATGGAGATGGCTCCTGGGCCTGAATAAATGCAGGATAAGCAGACGGCCAGTGAGATAATGTGTGGCTGTGTTTATCCAGCAAGGTGAAAAAGCCGTCTTGCTTACCAGCCGAGACTGCCTGACGTCAGTTCTCCGCGCTAATGGTCAGTGGGGCTGTGAGTGAGCATTAGCCTGTGTGTCCATTAGCCTATCTGATCAAATAGCTTGAAATGGACAGACTGACAAATTAATAGTCCACAGTAAAGGAAATGCTAGTTATGTATGTAGACCAGAAGCACTGCACTAAACGCACTGTGCTGTGGACAGTCGTAGCGCAAAATGAATTCTACCGATTTACCTTGCTGGTTTGTCTGTTGTCTGTTTTGTCTTTTTTTTGTTTGGTGTAAACCTGCTTACAGATAAACTAATGGGCCAGGTTGAATAAGACCTGGTAAAAAAGCAGCATCACAGGACAGACAGACAGACAGAGGGAGGGAGGGAAGGTAGGGACAAGCCGTTACATTTGCGAGAGTGCGTCTGAAGCACAGCGCACATCCGCGGATTTAGTTTCAATTTCACGCCGTACTCATGCTGATACAACATACTCCTGCTGGGTTATGACCAGCGCTCTGCGTTCCTCCCATGCGTGTCGAACACACACACCCACAAACCCAACTAGTGCTCTACGCTCTACCAGGGGCTCCTGATGTCCCTGTGCCGTTTTTTTCATTGGGTCTGCACTGCACTCTGCGAACACACCCACAACCCCAACTAGTAATAATAATAATAATAATAACCTTTACTTGTATAGCACAGTTCACACATACAAGATGCAGCTCAAAGTGCTTTACAGTTTGGCAAGGTCACAAACAAAACAGCATTTCTTGCAGTTGAATGGCATTTGAATGCAATAATGGAGTGGCATAGTGTTTTAACAATGCAAAGTCACAACAACACAACAACGCAATGCCCCGTTGATGCAGGCTCTTGCATGAACACATGTAAAAAGCATTTGTTGCATTTTGGTGGTGCAGCAACTAGTGCTGTAGTTTTCAAGGGGCTCCTGGTGTCCCTTTGCTGGGTTTTTTTCACTGGGTCTGCACTCTGCATGCGACAGCAAAATGACAGACTGGAGGCATTTTTCAGACGTGGCCCAAAGGAGAGGGAGAGCGAGCGAAGATGAGCCTCTGCTATTTTGTCTGGAAAGTATTTTGGCATACAGTTACAGCTTTGCTGGACACGAGATATCCGTGCACTGCATACACACACACACACACACACACACACACCACAAAGGCCTCAGGTCTTTAGATTTCCTCTTTTAAGAGATGGATGCATGCAGCGTTTGTTCCTAATTTGGTAAATCTCTTTGAGCCTTTGTCTAATGGTACGGAGATGTTAAGACAAGTGTGTGTGTGTGTGTGTGTGTGGGTGTGGGTGTGTGTGTATGCATGTACACGTGTCATACAATGGTTGACTTGCCCACCTGATGTGCTTTCTTGCCATGTTTTGTTCATTTTCATTTACAGATGTCAGGAGAGAAAGCATGTGAGCAAAGCAATTAAATGGACATTTCTGCTGAACCGAAGCCATCACGCTGATTGGGGAGGGGGGAACAAGTGGTATCTGTGGAATGAGATCTGTAAATTAACAACAAATGCAATCATTGTCCTCTCATCTCTCAGCGCAAATGAGGAGAAGTGAAGAGCTCGTATATGCACGCGCACATGACCTAAGGCATCCTGTGCCGTTTAATGTGCTCCATCGCACCGGTGGAACACTACGGCATTGTAGCGCTGTGGTGGTGGTGGTGGTGTAGACTGCGGCAGCACTGTACACAAGCGATTGATACAGAAGTGGTGTCCCACCGCTGTCAGCTGCTGTCCCAGAGCCTCTCTCTCTCGGCCTCTGTGATCTCCACCAGCCAGCCAGCCAGCCAATGTTCCCAGTGAGGGCGTAATCGAGTTAGCCAAACGAAGCACTTCACAGTAGGCCTCACTCTACAGACAGCTGAGATCCTGTGCTCTCCAAGGCCTGAAGCCCTGCTCTTGTTAACATTCACACTACAAGTGTTCTTCAATTTTTGTCTATGCCCTTTGGCTTTACGTGTCTATCCAAAGCCTTGGGCAGAAGACCTGAATGCTGCTTGTTCTGCATATAGAACTCTTTGCCATTCTAGAGCTTTTGTCCTCTTTGTGAGTGAGTGTCATGTAGTTCTTAGTTCTAAGAACATGAATATGGGTGTCATGTAGTTCTTCGCTCTAAGTCTTCTAGAATACAGTGCGTAACAATGAGGTAGATGCTGCTAGCCATTAGCACTGCTGCAACGGTGAAGCGTTGAGCTTCACAGCTTAGTTGAGTGGACCTCGAACAGGGCTGAAGTAGCACTAGCAGCAGACTGGTATGAACAGGACTGAGATAGCATTAGCAGCAGACTGGTGTAAACAGGGTTGCCTTAAGAACGCCGATTAGCCAGCCCTGTGCAGTGTTGTACTGTGTGTCAGCGGACACCTGGCTTTGACGGTCTCAGTGAGTGTGTGTGTGTGTGTGTGTGTGTGTGTGTGTGTGTGTGTGTGTCTGAAGATTGAGGTCACGCTTGGTGGAATTCAATTTTGCGTGTGTGTGTGTGTGTGTGTGTGTGTGTGTGTGTGTGTGTGTGTGTGTGTCCCATCTTTTAAAAGACAGAAAACTTGAATGAAAGGAAGCTTTATGTAAGGGCAGTGCAATGCGACATTGTCACAGCAGGTTCTTGTTTCACTGTTGTTACTGTATTCTTTCCCCCCCCCCCATGCGTGTGTGTCTGTCCTCATCAGTCACGTTTTGATTCCGTGTTTGATGGTGGGCTCTTTTAAGCAGTGCTGGGACCCTGAAGGTTTCTGTTGCGCTGAACTACCAAAAGAAAAATGACATTCGCACACCTCTACAGGAGACAGGTGTGTCGGAGATGACCGTGGTCTACCTTATGGAAAAACCCTATGACCAAAACATTGTGAATTTAAAAATCTTGCTTGTAGAGTGTAGAGTGGTTTTTTCCCATGTTGCCCTGAGCTGGAAAGCATGGGCCTGCTAGGGCTGTTGCCCCAGTCCAAATTGGATTGCCAGTGTGCAGTGTGCAGAGGGCAGGATTATGCCTGACTGGGGCGAGACACATAAGCCAGGGCTGAGCCAGCGTAAAACGCCCAGAGTCAGATTCCAAGAAATATCTCCTGTCCTGCGCTCCTCCTCTACACTCATTCATGTCCTTGCGTTGCATTGGGGCTCTCTGCTGCAAGCAGGCAGGACGGCCCTGACTGATTCAGAGCACAAGAGGTCTCGCTGATGACGAGGCCTGCAGAAATTCACTGGAAGAAGGTGATTCAACCATCCGTGTCCCAACAAAACCCCCCCTTTCTCCTCTGGTCAGCCAACACATCAGACAGGGGCCAGAGTGACCTGATGGCTCATGTGAACAAGGGAGGTCCCCACTAGGACAGCAATGACGGCCTAAAAGATGCAGTTTGGTGAGATAATTGAGCTGTTTTTCTTGGCCTAGTTGTTCTTTGGGGTAAAGGGTCTTTCTTTTTGTCTGTCTCTTGTCTGATCATTTCCCCTGACATGTATTGAAACTGAATCATCTATTGAAACTACTCCAGAAGTCTGCTGGTGCTGGTATCTCATTTGTGTTCAGTATCTTTAGTCTGAGTTCCTGGTGTGTGTTAGCTGTGTTCAGTGCCTTGAGTCTGAGTGTTATTGGTGTGTGTTAGCTGTGTTCAGTGCCTTCAGTCTGAGTGTTCCCGGTGTGTGTTTGTACTTAGTGCTTTGCAACACAGTGGTTCTGGTGTGCTTACAGTGACAGGTAATATGAGTGGCCGTTAGCATGGCGGAGTTCCTCAGGTAGCCCCCAGACACACCTGCCAAAACTCCACAAAGGTGGGCGCCCAAAAATGGTCTTGTTCATTGTGCTCACATTCTCTGGGCCTTCCTCAAGAGATGTCTGGCGTACGGTCGTTCCTCCTTTTAACTTTTATATCTGTGTGTGTGTGTGTGTGTGTGTGTGTGTGTGTGTGTCTCTCTCTTTTTATCTGTATCTATCTGTCTACCTGTCTCTCTATCTATCTCTCTGTGTCTATCTTTCTATCGCTTTATCTCTCTGTCTCTCTCTCTGTGTATCTCTATATATATCTATCTCTCTGTGTTCAGAGTTACACTGTTCCCTTGTAAACCCTTGTTTCCCCTGATAACCAGCATGGGGTTGGAGGAGTACCATAGCATTAGTACTTGTAGCCGTGCACAGGGGTTACCCTTGATGACCAGTACGGGAGGTACCCCTCATAACCAGCATTGGGGTACCCTAGCAGTGGCCTCAGTAAGAGCTCTTTCTGAGCTAGGGCTTGAGCCCGCTCAGGGGATTTCCCACACCGACGTCTTCAGATGGCTCAAACGCAGCGGGGTTAAATATAGGTGTGCCCCTCCCCCAGGCCCCGGTGGCCACCACACACGCACACACACACACACACACACACACACACACACACACTGCTTGACTACCCTGAAACCATGGAGGTGTTGCTTAAAGGGCACCTGTACGTGTAGTGGACCAGGGGTTTAGAAATACCCCCCATACTGCACTGCCAGCAGCCCTGAGGGGGTTACCAGGGACACTGCAACCATGGGAACCTCTACCCCAACCATGGGAACGCCTGCCTGCCTGCCTGTCTGTCTTGTCATTCTCACTCACATACATGCCAAACACACCCACACACATATCAGTAATATATTCAGGCACACAGATGCATGTCAAACATGCAAAGTTAACAGCTGTTAGCAGCTTCCTTGTTTGTGAAAAAAGAGGCAGTTTTCTCAGGTGTGCGCTCATTGAGTTGCATTGCCTTCCTGCGTTGGATTGTGTTTAGTGCCTGCTTCTGGCTGTTCCAACTACAGGCTGGCTTGTGATGTTAAAGCTGTGTGTTAGGAATTGGCTTGTTTGATACCATCCCTCAACTTGCATAGGCACTGCTAGCTAGAAAGTGAAAGGCAAAATTGTAAAGCTGCTCGGGCCAAATTTAGGAGAGATGTGTACCTTGTCAACAGGCTGAACATACTGGTTTGAATAACTAGACTCCTTGCTAGAGTCCTTGCTTTGAGTGACCGAATTGATGTGACTTTGTTGAAGAAGACGCCATTGATGTGTTACATTATGTTACATTACACCCTGTTTAATGTATCACAAGCTGTTATCCAGAGTGTAAGTTTACAGCAGATTAACTGCAGGGCCTGTCTTCCTGGAGAGACCTGGGTTTCAGTGCCTTGATTAGGGGCACAGTGGTGGCACCCGTAGCCTCCTGATATCCCTGCTGTAGTGCATGAAGACTGACACATCCCACCCTGACACAATAAAGGAGATGTATATGTATAGTTGTATGTAATTGTGTCATTGCGCCTTGAGGAATCCAGGCTTCTGTCTCCAGGGGTGCAGTTGGTCCACTACTGGATTTCCCAGGCCGTTGCGCAGAGGTGTCGATCCCAGGTTCAAAAAGTAAAACCCCGGCAAAAAAATGTTTGTAGTGGCTGAAGACTGAGTAGTACGCTCGAACATCTCAGTGGTATGCTGGCCCACATTAAAGGAAATGTATCATTGTATGTAATTGTGTCGTCATGTCGTGAGGAAACCTGTTGTAGTGGCTGAAGACTGACCATCACACACACATCCCGGTGGTATGCTGGCACACATTAAAGTAGATGTATAGTTGTATGTAATTGTGTTGTTGCGCCTTGATGTATCCAGGCTTCTGTCTCCAGGGGTGCAGTTGGTCCACTGCTGGACTTCCCAGGCCGTTACGCAGAGGTGTCGATCCCAGGTTCAAAAAGTAAAACCCTGCCATAAATTTGCTGTAGTGTCTGAAGACTGACCAGCACACTCACACATCCCTGTGGTATGCTGGCCCACGTTAAAGTAGATGTATAGTTGTATGTCATTGTGTTGTTGGGCTGTGAGGGAACCAGGCTTCTGTCTCCTCCAGGGTTGCAGTGGGTCCCCAGCTGGACTTCCCAGGCTGTTGCACAGAGGTGTCAATCCCGGCTTCAGAAAGTAAAATCCCTGCCACAAATTTGATCCAACCATCTCTAAATTAGCTGACATAAAGAGCATTCAAGACGGGTGAATCAGCTACTCAGTGAAGTTACCTGTGTTACAAGGAAAACGTGGCAGGGTTTGAACTTTCAGAACCTGGGATTGACACCTTTGCTGCTGCAGTTGTTGGTGGTGTTGTAGCTGTTGTAGTTGGTGTTGGTGTTGTTGTTGTTGTTGGTGCCGTGGCGTTGAAAGTGAAGCTGTGGAGGAGTGCGCTGGCGCAGAAGCAGAAGTGGGAGAGGGGATCGGCCATGCTGGGGGCTTTCAGAGAGGGCAGTGGAATTTCCCCTCACTGCCACTGGCCCTGGCTCTGGCTCTGTGGCCGCCCTCTGCTTTGCTTAGTCACATGCTAACGTGGGAAAATGGGCAGAAACACATGGGGCTCAAAATAGCCGTCAGGGCTTTTGTGCTGCTAGCATGCTAGCTAGCTAGCCAGCTGGCTAAAGGGCATGCAGAAACCATGCAGACAACACCAGTGGCCAGACTGGTTGTGATAAAAAAAAAAAAACTTGACAACATGCTAACTAGTGTGTCTTGGTGTTGTAGTGTTGGCAGCCCAGTTAAAGATGATAATGAGTTGCTTTACAAAAATGCCGCTGTAATTGTTGTAGGGGTGTTGCCCTTGTGTTTGACTGACATGTGAACTTGCTTGCTCTGCCCTACAAAGCCAAAAGGCAGTAACTACTTATTTTGTCAAAACTTGAGTTTTGACACCTCTTTTGTCTTGTGACCAAATCTCATGCTTCTTCCTATTAAGAAAGCACATAAAAGCATCACCACTGTGACAGCTACAACATGTTTGACTGGGTGGTATGACAACTTTGAAGTCATTTCTCTCAGTTTCAGTGTTCACATTACTGCACTTTGCCTTAGTAGGGCAGCACTGATGCTGGCAGTTGTGGTTGTTAGCCTGCCTGTGCTCTACAGCTTTAGACTAGCCCTGTGCTCCAAGCCTTTAGGCTAGTCCTCCAAGCCTCCAACCCTTTAGGCTAGTCCTCCAAGCCTCCAACCCTTTAGGCTAGTCCTCGAAGTACATATGTCTGTGTCTCTACTCTGTGTCCTCCTCTGTTGCTTATGTCCTCCTTTTTTGTAAGTCGCTTTGGATAAAAGCGTCTGCCAAATGCAATGTAATGTAATGTCCTGTGCTCCAAGCCTTTAGACTAGCCCTGTGCTGCAAGTCTTGACTAGTCCTATAGTCTACAGTTTTAGACTAGTCCTTTGCTCTGCAGATTTAGGCTAGTCCTGTGCTCCGAGCCTTTAGGCTAGTCTTGTGCTCTACAGCTTTAATAAGCCCTTAGACTCATACTAGCACTCTCAGCAGCCTAAACACTGCCACTGTTTCAAAGCCCACTGTTTGTGCCCTGAACATGCTAATAGATTTTGTCAGTTGGACACATCCTTCAGACGTGTGTGTGTATGTGTGTCTGCGTGTATGTGTGTGTCTGCGTGTATGTGTGTGTCTGCGTGTATGTGTGTGTCTGCGTGTGTGTGTGTGTGTGTGTGTGTGTGTGTGTGTCTGCGTGTGTGTCTGCGTCTGCGTGTGTGTGTGTGTGTGTGTGTGTGTGTGCATTCCTTAAGTCTGTGTGAGTGGACACTTGACCGTGCCCTTTGACCCCGGCTGTCTGGAGCCGCCTCCCCCTGTTCTGCTGTTTGGGTCTTTCGGGTTTGCCATGGTGATGCATTGCCGCCATGGTGATGATGCATTGCCGCCATGGTGATACGGTGCTCGACAGGGCCGGTGGTGATGTAGATCTTTAGAACAGCTGAGTTCTGAACTATGATGAAAGCCCTTATCCACAAAGAACTGCTCCAGTGTTTTAAGGCCCGTGTCTGCGTGTGTGTGTGTGTGTGTGTGTGTGTGTGTGTGTGTGTGTATACCTCTGTACATGCAGTGAAAGGTGGCCCTATGTGTCTCTGAAGGGTTTAGCTCTGCAGAGAAGCTGTGGTTGGTCCTGGTGGAATTTGTTTCTCCGTGTCGGGGCAGTAAATCTAAGCTCTGCTATTCTGCGTGTCGTCTGCTTGAGAGATGGGGAAATTCTATATCTTTCTCTTTTGTTCTCTTTCTCTCTCTCTGTCTTTCTCTCTCTCTCTCTGTCTCTCTCTCTCTTTCTTTCTTTCTCTCTGTCTCTCTCTCTGTTTCTGTCTCTCTCTCTCTCTCTCTCTCTCTCTCTTGTTTAGTCTCTCCCATGTCTTTCATTTGCTGTCTGCCTTTGTATGACTCTGCTGATCCTTATCTCCATGTCATCTTCATTTAATGCACTCTGTCTTCGTTCTTCTTCATGCCACTTCCCCTCTCTCTCTCTGCCTCTCTCTCTCCCTCTCCCTCCCTCTTTCTTTTTCTCTTTCTCTATCTTTTATCTATCCTTCTCTTTCTCTCTCGGCCTTCTCTTTTTCTCTATCCTTCTCTCCTTCTCTTTCTCTCTTCTTTCTCTTTCTCTCTCTCCTCTCTGTCTCTATCCTTACCTCCCTCTCTCTTTCTCTCACTTTCTCTCTACCCCTCTCTCTGTGGGTTCTTCTGTGCGTAACGGTTGCAGCATGTGGTGACACAGCCGACTGCCATGTGTTCGTCTGATCATCTCAGAAGGTGCTGTCTGTGTGTCTGTGTGTGTGTGTCTGTGTGCGTGTGTGTGTGCGTGCGCAAGTGCATTCTGTGAATATTTTCTCCTTTCCTCTTTTCCTCAAGGGGCAGTATGGGAATATGTGTGTCAGCTACACTAACAACAGCCAAACACACACACACACAGACACACACAGACACACACAGACACACACAGACACACACAGACACACACAGACACACACACACACACACACGCATAACAACAATAAACACAAGTGTACAGACACACACACACAAAACCCACACATAGCCCAGACCCACACACTCCCCCTTTACCAGTGGGCAACGTGACACCAGGCACGAAAGCTGTCAGTCCTCTTGCTGTCTATGCCTCTTGATCCTTTTCAGCAAGGCTATGAGGGAGTGTGTGTGTGTCTGTGTGTGTCTGTGTGTGTCTGTGTTTGTGTGTCTGTGTGTGTGTGTGTGTGTGTGTGTGTCTGTGTGTGTGTGTGTCTGTGTGTGTGTGTGTGTGTGTGTGTGTGTGTGTGTGTGTGTGTGTGTGTGTGTAAACCCCCTTCAGCCAGGTTATAAGTACGCATGTTGGGACACTGCAGTGAAGCTGTCTACTTCTCCTTTTTCCAAAAAAAAAAAACACAAACAAAATGTAATGCACACACACACATACTTAAAACACACAAACAAAATGTAATGCACACACACACACACATACTTAAGTACACACAGATGGTCTAGTGCCACCAAAGGATTCTTTCCTGCCCACAATTTTATGTCCTTATTTCCTCTGTGACACCTGACCTGTGTGTGTGTGTGTTTGTTTGTGTACGTGTATTTTGCCTGTTGCGTTTGTCCTGGTTTTATTCGTACAGTTGAAGCTATGAGGAACTATGTGCATATGCGCGCACGTTTGGATTTGTGCATGTGTAGTGTGGACACACAGCAAATGACTGAAATGAAGTCTGCAAAGGGAATATGCCAATGATGACCATACCATTTCTCATTGTGTGTGTGTGTGTGTGTGTGTGTGTGTGTCTGTCTGTATCTGTGTGTGTGTGTGTCTGCCTGTGCATGTCAGCACGCTGTATATTCATAGTGACAGGCCATCTTGAGAAGG
This sequence comes from Setipinna tenuifilis, assembly GCA_030347295.1. NCBI lineage: Eukaryota > Metazoa > Chordata > Actinopteri > Clupeiformes > Engraulidae > Setipinna > Setipinna tenuifilis. Next base: position 41,691,610 of record CM059265.1, read on the forward strand.
TCAAAGGGCAGTTAAGTAGGTAAATGAGTGGTTCAGCTGGCCCCTTCTGCATCTGTCAGTGCAGGTTGTGTGTGCCTACTCTGAGACTCTCTGTCGGCGTGGTGTGTGTGTGTTTGCATATACGTCTGTCTATGCGCAGATTGTGTGCGCATGCACTGATGGTGTGTATTGGCACAGGGTGTGTGTGTGTGAGTGTGTGCAGTGAGATTGTGTGTGCATGCACTGAGGCTGTGTGTGTGTGTGTGTGCGCGTGTGCAAATTGTGTGTGCATGCACTGAGGCTGTGTGTGTGTGTGTGTGCGTGCGCGTGTGCAAATTGTGTGTGCATGCACTGAGGCTGTGTGTTGGCGCAGGCCGTGTGTGCGTGTATTGAATTGAGTGAAACGGTTTGTGTTCGTGCACCTTACCCTAGAGGTGAACTGTTAGAGAAGTGTAAATGACTTAAATGGAGTGTGTGTGTGTGTGTGTGTGTGTGTGTGTGTGTGTGTGTGTGTGTGTGTGAGAGACAGGGCAATGCTGGAGTTTGCTGACGAATGAAGCTGACACTTTCTGTGTCTCAATCATACACACACACACACACACACACACACACACACACACACCACCTCCCACCTCATTCACATGCACACACCCATTCTGCACTTCCTTCCAATGACGTGTGTGTGTGTGTGTTTGCACGTGCGGCATAGTCCGAGTTCGCTAGGTTAATCCCAAGGTAGCATCGAGGTTAGGCTCAAAAATAGGCTCCATGCAGTAAGTCTAGTTATTTGCAGTGTGCACACACACACACACACACACACACACACACACACACTGAGTGAAATGACGACTGCAAAGGGAATATGCCAATGATGAGCACAGTAAGTCTAGTTAGTTATTCTGGCACCTTGAAGTCATAAACAAATGGATCCCACTAGTATCATAATAAGGACACGCATCACCCAGAGGCTTAGGCTGGCACTGCCACTATTGGCTACATCAGAGAATACCCAGAGTAACTCACCATTTAGCCACCCAGACCTGGAAGCAGTGCACAACAAAATCAAGCGCTGTCCTACACACACACACACACACACACACACACACACCGTGGGCTTACAGCTTTAGCCCAGTACAGACCACATTCTCTGTGCAGACCTTGGCCCACCATGGCCTTCGTTCTCTAGAGGGCACACACACACACACACACACACACACACACACTCACCCACTTTGGCCCACCCCTGCCCTCGCTCTCTAGGGTTAGATACAAGGGCAGGTGCTAGTCTACTAGTAGAAGTGATGTTGTTTCCTGATTAGTTCATTCACTGTGATTGTAATTTGTGTGCAAGTCAAGGACATGCATGTGTAGGGCAGGCAGGCTGGGGTGTGTAGCCTACGTGTGTGTGTGTGTGTGTGTGTGTGTGTGTGTGTGTGTGTGTGTGTGTGTGTGTGTGTGTGTGTGTGTGTGTGCGTGTTTGTGTCTGTGTACTGAAAAAATCCCTGCTATCTAATGGCCTGTTTCTCCTGGGCCACACACACACACACACACACACACTCACACACTCACACACACAGAGTAATCTGTGTTGAAGGCTGCATTGTTCTCCATGCTGTAGAGCTATGGGTGAGCCCACACAAAGAGGAGCTGCATAAGATGTGCTCTCAGAAATGTGCACTCTCACCCCCCATCCCCCCAATCTATGTCTCTCACTCCATCTATCCCTCTCTATCTATCTCTCCCTTTCTTTCTCCCTTTCTCTCTCTCCCTCTCCCTCTGTCTCTCTCCCCCCTCTTTCTCTATCTCTCTCTCTCTCCCTATATCTCCCTATCTCTCTTTCCCTGTCTCTCTATCTCTCTCCCTCTCTGGCTCTCTCTCTCCTCTCTCCCTCTCTTCCTCTCTCTCTCTCTCTCTCTCCCTTTCTGTCCCTCTCTCTCCATCTCTTGCCATGTATTCTTTTTTTTCTGCTCTTGATGAATCTTATGTCTCATATGCCCTTTATTTGCATGTTTGTCTGATCCTGTAGCGAGAGAAGGTGGTGTGTGTGTGTGTGTGTGTGTGTTTTGGAGGGGGGGGGGGTTGCTTTGCTGGCTACATCAAGGCTATGTTCAGTGAGCTCTCAAACCTGCCCTGTAATTTGGTTGTGTGTGTTCCTGTGAGTGAGGCCGGTCTACTAACCCATTACATGTACACACACATACACACGTACACACACACACACACACACGTACACACACACACACACACAAACACACATACAGAAACTCCTGTGGGGTTAAGGCTGCCTTTTACTTCATTTTCTTTTTTCAATCCACCCCTCCATCTGAGCTTTTGGTCTTTTTACATGTAGAATCCCTCAACACACACACACACACGTGCACACTCATGCATGCACACACACACACACACACACGTGCACACACACACATGCATGCACACAACACACACAACACACACACACACACACACACACATCCACTCAGAGCACTTTAACTGCAGCAGAGCCCAATGAGTTGGTGTTGTCAGAATGTTCTGAGGGCGTTTGGCCAGATGTCAAAGTGGGCGGGGCCTCCAGTGCTCTAGTCCCCAGCACTTCCTGCTTCCCCTGGAGGCTCTCCAGCACACCGGCGCCCCCAGGTCCTAGTGCCTGCTCACTCCAGGAACCATGAAATTATTTACAGTCAGCTAGAGCATCCCCTGCAAAGAACAATACTTTATTGCCAGATTCTCATTGTGAGTGTCGACAACTATTAGAGTGTAACGTAAAGTCCTGCAGTTTCTGTTGGATTCAGATTGTCTATGTTGCAATAGCTGAGATTCGAGGCTCTACTTATGAATTGTGAACCTGGTCTAGATTTTTATTCTGATAATCTCTGGCATTTGTTGTGATGATAAAATATTATCAAAAATATTACAATTCAGCACTATTCTTTAATTTCACTAGACTGTGGATGCCGTCACTGCTGCTGCTGACTCGGCACATCTCCTGACTTTTGTCATAGCCTGGTGTGTGATTGTGTTGGAGGTGGGGGAACTAATTGGGTTGTGCGGCTATCCTGTGTTTGTTGTAAAGTGTTTGTCGAAAATGTTGTATATTGTTGTTGCACATGTGTGCTCCACACCAGAGATGCTGTAGCCAAACCAGTTCCTTACAGGTAAGGTTCCTTACAGGTGAGGTGGTGCCTCACCTGTAAGCACCTTCGCCTCAGCTGTGCCCTCCACCGTGCTTACCTGTGTGACTGGTAATCCTCAGGTGTGCTGCAGGTGTGTCACACGTAAATACGTCCTCAACTGGCATTCATTGCCATTGTTCATGATGGCAAATTCTCACTGTGGAGATTTTGGGTTTTTAGCGATGGGCTGTGTACAGTAAGGCATCGCCCATCTGTAGCTGTAGTCTGAGAGCAGCCTGGACCCCTTGAGGATGGTGAATGGTTCTTAGCAGGGTAGACATATAGGGGTGATCTGGTGATCTGATTCTTAGTAGGGTAGACGTGTAGGGGTGATCTGGTGATCTGGCCCTGAGCAGGGTAGGGGTGATCTGGTGATCTGGCCCTGAGCAGGGTAGGGGTGATCTGGTGATGTGGTGCTGAGCAGGCTAGAGGCGTAGGGGTGATCTGGTGCTGAGTAAGGTAGGGGTGATCTGGTGATCTGGTCCTGAGCAGGGTAGGGGTGATCTGGTGATCTGGATCTGAGCTAAGTAAGGTAGAGGTGATCTGGTAATCTGGTTCTGACCAGGGTAGAGGCGTAGGGGTGATCTGGTCGTGAGTAAGGTAGAGTTGATGTGGTGATCTGGTCATGAGGAGGGTAGAGGTGATCTAGTAATTTGGTCATGAGGAGGGTAGAG
>CM059265.1:41700435-41705435 GCA_030347295.1 Setipinna tenuifilis
CAGACTGATTTCAATGATGGATGCGTGACATTCGTTTTTAAGAAGAGCTGAGAATAGGTAGGTTGGCCAAAACGACTTGAACGTGGAAAATCAATGTAGCCTCACAGGCAGTATGGACAAGCTCAGACTATGTGAGCAGTACAGATGGATCTAAGTTCAGATCCAAAACTAAGGTGTGTACTGATGTCTCTGTATGGATGATGACATGTTACTCATTCTGTTGGCAAAGCGAATAACTTTCTTCCTTCTGCTCCTCCTCTTCCTGGTCTGGCCACTGCTCTCTGATTGGCCATTGCAAGTGTGCACATTAAGCACAGGATTGTGGGAAAGCATGTGCTCAGGAATGCCCATTGGACATGTGGTGGCTAAGGGTGGAGGTGACTGTTAGTTTGCTGTTGCTTCACCTGGGTAGGGGAAAGCCTGCTGACGAGCCCAGCACTCTGTTGCATAGCCACCTGCCATGGTAGATAGATGCCCAGTTTTTATTATTATTTAAAAAAAAAAAAACGGTGAACACGCACTGCTTTTGCCCTTGTCTAGATGCTACAATCTCGACAGTCTTCATGACTCAATCCTCAGGTCTCTGGGGTATTATTGTGTTCACACATGAGACAAAGGCCCATGCACTCTGAGGTGGTGCAAAATAGTGATGGGCTAGTTGCCTAGCGCACGCTGCATCACGTGTTCCATAGTCGTAATGAGACAACCCCATGGCTCTTCCTCAGTGTCTGGGTCTGCAGTATCCACCGTCTTGGCTGTGATGCTTGTAAAGATGTCAGGACACATGGGGCTGTTTTATGATGCTTTACATTGTATCACACAGTGTTGTGCTGTGGTAGGCTATAGTGTCCCGTCTCCCACGGTGATGCTAACCATTCCGGCCATTCCGGATTTCTCAACATTCTACAAGACAATTACATCTGTAGAACGTCTGTGCTGTGACATCACAAAAGCAGTCCTCATTTCCTCACTCCATCATGTGATGCTGTGTGTTCTGTCATGTGATACTGATAAAGGAGGAGTCCCTAGGCAATTAGAAGGTGGCTGATTGGATTCCAGGTCTTTGGTGCTCTTAAGCAGCACACTGAGACCCATACTGCTCCCAGTACCCTGACATGCATGATAGCCTTTTACTTTGTGTGTGTGTGTATCTGTGTCTGTGCACGTGTGTGGCATTAACATGTAAAGTGCTCAGCTGAGTGTGAGAAAGCGCTACATAAACACACAGTCCATGTACCATAAAAAAATGTGATGCAGAATTTGCCTCCCCCTGCTTTGTGTTGTGTTGCACTGTAGCGTGTCCTGTGCAGAAATAATATGTGCACTGCACTGCGGTATTACAGTGTGTTGTTGCCTAACATGACCAGTGCAGTGTGGTGCTACAGTATGTTGTTGCCTAGCACTGAGGTGCTACAGTATGTTGTTGCCTAGCAGTGTGGTGCTACAGTATGTTGTTGCCTAGCAATGAGGTACTACAGTATGTTGTTGCCTAGCACCGCAGTTCTACAGTATGTTGTTGCCTAACAACCAGTGCAGTGCCACAGCAGAGCATGCAGGAGCACCACACCCTGCACCTTGGGCTGGCCACCGTGTTGTTGAGGTTGAGGTTACCTGTTAACGTTTCCAGGGCTTGCTGAGGTAAACACCTGTTAACGTTTCCAATGCCTGCTGGCTAGCGGAACACATCATACAGAAGCCTGGTGCTGAGGTCACAGAAACGAGCCACAGAAATGTTGTTGTGATGATGATTCCTGGAGTGTGCCTCGTGCATTGCTGACACACTCCAAACCCTCACCTGGGGCATCAGTAACATGCCAGCACGGGGCAATTAATCAAAACATGAATCTAACCGACAATTGTAACCGTTAATCGACAATGGCCAAGCACATGAATAATAATCGTTGTTTGTTATAACTGTTATTATTATTTATTCTTTAAACTCTTTCTTTATATTCTATGCATTGCAACACTGTGTGTGCTCTTTTACTGTTCCTTCAGCGCACACTACCACATGTGTTGTCATGTGATTCTGCCCAGTCAAGTCAATTAAAGACAATTTTGGATTAAAGTTCTATCATCCAGCCCTAATCAAGATAAAAATCGACAATGGTCAATATAGAAAAATATATATCGTGATGAAATGTTTTGCCATATTGCCCAGCCCTATAGTGATCAAATTTATTGCTGTGTTGCCCAGTCCTAAAACACACTCATCGAGATGGATGCTGATTGGATGAGTGGCGGTTGTTATACATGCGCACACACACACACTCGCACACACACTCACACACACAGACAGAGACAGAAAGAGAGGTAAATTAGTAGCACAGAGTGCCAGCGTTGGCATTGTCCCTTTGCGGGCTAGGCCAGGGTAAGGTTCTTACCTGTGACGGGTTCCTTCCCGCTACAGTAGGAGAGCTTTTGCACCCTGGGTAAGAACGGTGCATAGTGGACAGTACTGCCTGTAGCAAGTTACCCTTTCACCTTAACACTTAAAAACAACCAACACTTACTTGCCTGTGACTGCTTCCTTCCTGCTTGAGAAGGAGAGCTTTTGCACCCTGGGTAAGAAGGGTAGGTGAGTAGGCTAGTGAATAGTGCAGCCTGTAGCAAGTTACCCCTTTCACCGTAACACTTAAAAACAACCAACACTTGATGTGTTGAACTCTGCTTCTGCAGGAATAGGACTTTGACATTTGCGAAGTCTGGGATGCAGATAAAGCCTTAGCTGCTGTCTGTCTGCCTGTGTCTCCCATCGGCCCTTACCACAGACACAGGCAGACAGACAGACAGACACAGGCAGACAGACAGACAGACACAGACAGACAGACAGAGTTACAACTCGCAGGCCTACAAGTCGATAAACAAAATCCATATATGACCGAGACGATGCAGCACATTAGCAATTCTGTAAGCATAGTCCGTGCCATTATTCGTGAGTGGGAAGAGGCCAATGAATAAATCTTCATCTTCAGCAGTGGCGGCTGGTAGTCTTTCAAACAGGGGAGGCTGGTCAGTAGGATCAAGTGTGGCCCACAACCTTGCCTTTGAGTCGGCCCACTCTTGGCTGGGTCCTTGGGCCAGAATGCCCCCACACACTGTACAATGACTCTTATTGGTTGTTTTGACTTAAATCTGGCCCACACACTGTGCATCTGATATGACTGCCATCTGAGTGTCACCTGGGTCCCCGCCCCACTTATTGTGAAATGACTTACTGGCTCTTATTGGTTCTTTTGGCCTGGCACTGGCCAATATACTTTGACATCTTACTGCAAAATTATTTAGTCTATTTCTGTTTGCAGTATTTGTTTGTGTTTTTACGTATTTATGTTTTTTTGTATTATAAAATGTTAATAATAAGACCTTTGTTGCTTTACCCAGAACCACCACCATAGCTGTTTACAAGACAATTCTGCCCTCTTCTTTTCTCGAAATTTGTGTTAACCTGTCATACAAGCTGGAAGTCTTTTCTAGAGACTCTAGATTGCAAGCAGAGCAAGGTTGCTAGTTGGCTTTGGCCCACTGCGTTACGGCTGCACTTAGCCAATTGAATTAACCTTGTCGTAGGCTACTAGGAGAACTGAAAAAAAAACGAGCATTTTCCCCTACCTTTTCACTAAATCAATGTTGGGCGTTGGTCTGCTCTGTTCTTCCATTTAGATTTTTTCCTGGTAAAGAAGACTAACAAATGGCTTTGCCAAAATCAAATCAACATTGCTATCCGCCAGAATACACAGCTTTCTTGCTAGCTGGCTAGTTCCCCCCAGTGAGCCTCACTGGAAGTGACGATTTTTCAGCTTTGGACCAATAAATGTCTAGCTTTTTGACAGTGAAAGCGTATTCTCAACAAGTACCATTGAAGTCCAGTGAGGCTGGACTGGATCGCGCGGTCACTATGGAAAAAAAAAACTGCCAACTGCGACAACGTATTGCTAAACGATTTTGAAGTTGACCATTTCTAAGTTGAACACGTAAATATAAATAACGATTTTGAAGTTGAACATTTCTAAGTTGAACACGTAAATATCAATACAGTATAGTAGCCTACAATATAGTAGTTGTAAACTATTTTCTCCGTGAGTGTTTGGGGAGGCTGAGCCTCCCTTGTTGTCTTGGAGCAATCGCCTCTGATCTTCAGTGAACGATGATGAAGACGAGGATGATGATGGAAAAGGAGACAGGAAGGCAGAGCGGCTGGCTCTGAATGTTTAATGCGTGCCAGAGCAGGGTCGGCCTAGACGTCCTAGACTCAGATGCCGTACCTGGAAGTAGCCTTGGGTTTCTGGAAAGACTGTGTGTGTCTGCGTGTGTGTGTCTGCGTGTGTGTGTGTGTCTGCGTGTGTGTGTGTGTCTGCGTGTGTCTCTCTGCGTTTCTGTGTAACGCTTTGAAGAGTGGCATCAATATATGGGGCGGGAATGTTGAAGGTTTGATGTCCGTTTGATGTAGTGATGAGCAGGAATAACTGCCGATGATGAATGGCAGCTTGTGTATGTTCAGAGTCCGCACAGGATAATTTTACAGTGACTTGCAGAAAGCCAAGCAGCCTCCTCTCCTCTTGGGGTGACTGGTGTTGTCGATACCGGCCCTGTGGAAACCGTAGCCTTGCTTAGTCCCCCTGGTCCCATCTCCTCAGAGGGGCTATCCATAGAGTGAAGGGAGAGAACACACACACACACACACACACCGTACTTCAAAAGCAGCTTGTATGTAAATATGACTGATCTCATTAATTGAGCGAAGAGGCAGCTTAACTTGACTGTGAAGCTCCATCCACATTGTTTGTGTCAGTGCAGTAGCTTAGCTGTGGTATCAGAAGCCCAGACAGAGGCTGTTTTTTCAGCAGTGAGCTGGTAGTTATGTAGTGAGTGAGTGTGTGTGTGTGTGTGTGAGAGAGTCTCTGTGTGTACCAGTAGCTGGTAGTTATGTAGTGACTATGTGTGTGTGTACCAATAGCAATAGCTGGTAGTTATGTAGTATGTGTGTGTACCGGTAGCTG
>CM059265.1:41710435-41712935 GCA_030347295.1 Setipinna tenuifilis
TACACCACAGCAGGTCAGCCTCATTGTGAAGGATGCACAGAGCTTGACATGCGCAGGATGGATGTGAGCCTGTCGCTGGAGCAAGGCGAGCAGGGGAACGACAGGCAGGCCTAGCGGAGACGAGTGAGCAGGGGAAAGCCTGGCAATTAAGCCTTTAAACAAAAGGGGGTCGTCCTCAAGGTTATTGGGACGAGGCATCGTTAAAGTCACAGCCGTACCGCCACACAGCCACGCAGGCCTCTCCTCTCCTCTCCTCCCGGTGGTCCAAGGGAGCCAACGCTGTGAGGAGTGGGAAGCACCCCCCCCCCCCCAGACTGGGAGATAACGGAGATCCGTAATTGCTCGGCACGAACGGACTGCTTTATGACATTGACCTGCGGCCTCCATAGGCCGAGAGGAAGATAAAGTAAACAGAACAGCGGTGGCTGTGCTTCCTGCTCTTACGAGGGCAGACATTGATGCTTCCTTTTGTTTTTGTTTCTGTTTCTCTTTTTTTTTGTCCCCCTCCCACAAAGAGAGCATGTCTCTTGTTATGAAACTGATGTTGGCATCGAATGTGCTTTTGCCCTTGACACTTAGAAAGTTGTTAAAAGCTAAGCTCTGTAATCCTGCTGTAGTAGTCCCTTCCCTGCCAGCTACTCGCCACTCTCTCTAATGCCTGTTTTCTGAGCCATGTCTCAGGGGCATCCCATAATACTTTCTCATGCACCATCATGGAATTATGGTTGTTGTTGTCGCTAGCTACCAGGGGAGCATGTGTTGCCCTTCTAGATGTGATTAGTATAAATTACAAATGATTGTGAAATTGGGCGTAGGTTCTAGATGTGGCCACTACAAATCACAACTGATTGTGAAATTAATTAAGCATGGGTGAAGTGTTTATATTTCTAAAGCGTTGGCATATAAAGTTCTGTTATAAAATCTAAATCGGTCATACTCAATCATGCAGTTCTCCTCCTCTCGCTCTCACTCATCCATCCTGCAGCGCTGTGCAAAACCACATTTCTCGGCCAGTTTTTAAAAATGTTTGCAGGCAACATGAGCGTAAGGGATTACCCCCTTTCTCTCAAGACGACCCTGCGATCAAATAATAATAATAATAATAATCTTTACTTGTATAGATTCTTTACTTGTATAGCACAATTCATACATACAAGATGCAGCTCAAAGTGCTTAACATTTTGGCAAGGTCACAACAAGACATGTCTTGCAGTCCAGTGGCACCAGAGCATTTGAACACGATTAAAGAACCTTCCCCAGTTCTTGGGAAGCAGATGTTCGGTTTGCGTCGACTGATCGGATGAGGAGCACTAAGTGACTGTTGGCACGGTGACGGTCTTGATGTTCTAAGGGGTTGCGTATGGCACCACCCCTCTATAACTCATTGGGAACAACACAGTTTCCATAAATATCACAAGCCAATGACCTAAAAACCATTCGGCTAGGCACAATGCCGCAATCATTTGTGATGTGTGTAGGCCACATCTGGGAGGGAGTGGCACGCTGCCAATTTGGGGAAGGGAGGGCGGGGGGGGGTACGTACCTTTTGTGTCCTCTAAATCACACGTAGGCATGCTTTGGAAACACTACACAACACTTTCATTAACTAGGCTAGTCCTCATGGTGCCCAAAACCACCCATGATTCCATTAGGGGGGCTTCCTGATCAGGATACACTCATGATCACGCGCGCGTCCGTAGTCAGGCACACACACACACACACACACACACACACACACGCACACGCACACACACACACCCACATCACAGACTGCATGGGCAGCATCATTTACTGGATCTCTAGGCCCCAGACTCCCTGAGCATATTCTGTCTTCTATGAATGATGCTGAAGACAAATCCAGAACGTAAGCCTGCAGTATTTAACCTGATGTTTTTTGTTGTAACTTGATGGGTTGTAGGAGCTTGTAGGAGGATGGAGATTAGAGAATGTGATTCTTGGATTCACATTCAACATTGCAAAAGCCAACAGGGTGTAAAGCAAGCTGGCAAAGAGCTGAATGGATGAATAGATCATGTTTGTCTGGGACCAGCACCCTTTCATTCATACATATGACCTGCTGTGGATTTCAGTGTTAACACTCTTATGTTGGATCTGGGCATATGAAGGTGTGGGGCCAGTGACTGTGAACTGACCTACAAGTGTGCCTGACCCTGGTCTCTTTCTTTTCATTTCTCTCTCTATCTCTCTCTCTCTCTTTCTTTTCCTCTCTGTCTTTCTCTTTGTCTCCCTGGTCTCTCTTTCTCTCTCCCTTTCTCCCTGTCCCCCCTCTCACCTTCTCCCTCTGCCTCCTCTCTCTCTCTCTCTCTATCCCTCTCTCTCTCTCTCCCTCTCTCTCTCTCTATCCCTCTCTCTCCCTCTCTCTCTCTCTCTCTCTCTCTCTCTCTCCCTCTCTCTCTCTCACACACAGAGTAAGGATAAGATATCCCCATTCACCAAGACTCCTAAGCTGGACCGCAGTGAGTTTCTGGGGAAGGAGTCC
>CM059265.1:41717935-41720435 GCA_030347295.1 Setipinna tenuifilis
TTTAGAATTTTAAATAATGCATTTGGGCTTTTGGCTCAGCCGTTAGCACGTTCCAAACAATTAAAAAAAATGTGGGATATCACTCCTTGCACATGATCAAGGCTGAGCCAATAATTCATACAGCATTTAAATTAAAAAACAAATTGCGAATTCACGTTAGGCAAATTAAACATAGTTTTATGCTTGTATGTTTTTTTATAAGATTTTATGTTAAATAAACAGCACCTTTTTGAGAGACTGTTTCCATCTATAATCTTTTAAATCTATACGCCGTCACGATACCACGCCTTATAACCCGGGTTGCCATGTCGGCGTGTGCCCATCAATTGCCGTATGTGTTGATTGCCGTATCGTTTGTGGGTCAATGTGAAGGGTACAGGCGAAAATAGCTGGTTTTACGGCAGTGTGAAAGTGCCATGTGTGTCTGTGTGTAGTTAGGGGTGGGTGTGTCTGTGTGTGTGTGTGTGTGTGTGTGTGTGTGTGTGTGTGTGTGTGTGTAGTGATGCTTTGCCAAAACAAGTGACTCATCTGTATGTCTGTGTTCACTTTCTCTCTCTCTCTTTCTTTCTTTCTTTCTTTCTTTCTTTCTTTCTTTCTTTCTCTGCCTCTGTCTGCCTCTCTCTCTCTCAGAGAAAGATGGACCTGACAAGAAGAAGACAAAGAAGGAGGCTGGTGGGAAGAAGTCTTCTTCCTCCTCCACTCCCGTCAACATCCTGTTTGGCTACCCGCTGTCCGAGCGCAAGCAGATGGCTCTGCTCATGCAGATGACAGCCAGGGACAACAGCCCAGGTACACCGCACACTCACGGCCCATGGACACACACATGAGGACAGACACACACATACACACACGCCAGAGACAACAGCCCAGGACACACACACACACACATGCACAGAAAGCGACACACAGACATACATGGACACACACTTACAATGCACACTCACACTGACTGACATTCACTCACGGTCCATAGACAGACATGCACGCACACACACACACGTGCACACACATCGATACACACACACACACACACACACACTTACAATGCACACTTACACTGACTGACATACATCACAGTTACTGACAGACACACACATACATACAGTTACTGACCCACACACATATGTACGCATGCATATAAGTACCTTATTTACAAACCGCGAGAACTTCCTCTCCCAGCGCTACCTGCACTAATATACAGCATATTGTCCTGCTGGCTACACTGCTGTTATTCACCTTGTAGCCAATGCCCCTTGCTTGTTTGCGTGTGTGTGTGTGTATGCATGTGTACGTGTGCGTGCATGTGTGTGTGTGTGTGCGTGCATGTGTGTACATGTGCATGAGTGTGTGTGTGTGTGCTCTATAGCTGTTAGACGTCAGAACCTGAGTGAAGCCAGCTCTGCTGCCTTATCCCTGAGTCATACTGTGTGTGTGTGTGTGTGTGTGTGTGTGTGTGTGTGTGTGTGTGTGTGTGCATGTGAGAGTGTGTCTGTGTGTTTAGAAGGCGGTGACTCACTGGTACTCTTTCTCTCCTCTCCCCTCCCCTCCCTCACTTTTCTCTTGGTCTCACCCTCCCTCGCTCACACACACATCCTGGCTTCCCTAATCTCTCCGCTTCTCCCATCCTCCCTCTGTCTGCCCCCCCCCTCTCCCATCATACACTGCCCTCCTATTACATCCCCTCAATACTCAATGTGTGTGTGTGTGCTGCATGTCTGTGTCTGTGTGTGTGTGTGTGTGTGTGTGTGTGATCTTTCCCATCTTCCCTATGTCTGTCCCCCCTCCTCCATCATACACTGCCATCTTATTACATTCCCTCAATACTCAATGTGTGTGTGTGTGTGCTGTGTGTGTCTGTGTCTGTGTCTGTGTCTGTGTCTGTGTCTGTGTCTGTGTCTGTGTCTGTGTCGTGTGCGTGTGTGTGTGTGTGTGTGTGTGTGTGTGTGTGTGTATGTGATCTTTCCCATCTTCCCTGTGTCTGCCCCCCCTCCTCCATCATACACTGCCATCTTATTACATTCCCTCAACACTCTCTTCTCTCTGCCCCCATCGCTAACACCCCCCGGCCAACATTCGATTCTCAATCACTCTTTTCCTCTTTTTGTTTTGTTTTTTTTTTTTCATTCCTTCTTCCTTTTTTCGCTCTCTCCATCACCTCTTCTCACTCCCTTCTTCCTCCTCTCTTCTTCCCCTTTCTTTCCTCCTCCTTCTCTTCCCGCCTCCCTCTCCTCTTCCCTCCCCACCCACCTCCCTCTCTTCCCTCCTCCCTCCCTTTTCTCCTCCTCCTTCTCTCCTCCTCCCTCTCTTTTCTCCTCCTCTTTCTCTTCCCTCCTCCCTTTTCTCCTCCTCCTTCTCTCTTCCCTCCTCCCTCTCTTCTCTTCTCTCTTCCCTCCTCCTCCCTCCTCCCCCCTCCGCCCTCCCCACCCACCTCCAGACTCCACGCCGTCTCACCCCCCCCAGACTCCCCCAGTGCAGAAGAAGCTGGGCAGCAGCTCGACGT
>CM059265.1:41722935-41747935 GCA_030347295.1 Setipinna tenuifilis
CATTCAAATCTGAGCAAAGTAGAAGGGCAGATAAGGAGTGCTTTCCTTCAACTTTTTAATGTATTTTTGTCTTTTATTCTAGACTCTGAAGACCCTCCTTCTGTCAACCCATCCAGTGTGGATGACAACATGGACGAGTCTGATGCAGAGAAGGACTCTGACGGCAAACACGCAGCAGGGGCCACAGCAAAAGCTTCATCCTCCGGCCTCGACGAGTACGAGTTCAAAGACGAGGAAGAGGAGGAGGACTTGAGCAAAGCGCTGAACGATAGACATATCCTTCGCCGCGAGCTGCGTCAGAAGGAGAAGGAGGAGAAGGAGCGGAACCACTACGCGTCGAAGCAGGCGGGCAAGAGCGAGACGGCGAACTCCTCGGGCAAGCCCAAGAAATCGAAAGCGGCACGTGTCTTTTACTGCACTTCGGACAGTTCCAGTGACGAGTGCGACACGCCCGCAGACAGGAAGGGCTCCCCGACACGCTCGGGGGCTGTGGACGGACACAAAGCAGAGAGCAGGACTAAGAAAGACTCCCAGTCTGGAGTCTCTGCCTCAGACCAGAAAGACAAGGGCAAAGTAAAAAAGAAAAGCAAGAGCCAGAGTAAAAACAAAGAGAACCAAGAGGTCCGGGAAGATGGGAAGGAGAACAGTAAAGCCCTGCTGTTCTCTCCATCCACAACGTCGGAGAACTCTGACAAGGTGACAAGGGAGGAGGACTCCTTCAAGATGTCCTTCAGCCCGAAAGACGACTCCTCCGTCCACCTCTTTCACCTGTCGGCTGTGAAGTCGCCCAAGCTCAACCACAGCCTCTCCGACAAGCAGCCCACCACCCCTCTGAAACAAGAGAACTCCAAGACCTGTGCGCCGGTAGGCGACGGACCCTGTCAGGTTGACGGCGTCAAGTTCAACCACTGCACAGATGGGGAGTACTGCCTGGAGAGCTCTAGTAGTAAAGGTTGCAAACACAAAGAGAAGAGCAAACACCACCAGAAGGACCTGAACCTGGAAGGAGACGACGGGAGCTCCAGTCCTTTCAAAGACGGCAGCCTGGGCAACAGCATGGATGGCGCAGATGGCGCGTTACGAAAGACGGACAAAGACGGCAAGGTTGTGAAGAAACACAAGCTTAAACACAAGGAGAAGGAGAAAGACAAGGAGAAACCCCGAAAGGAGTACGAACCCGACAAGAACCGCCACCGGCCCAAGGAGAAGGAGGTGAGGAAGGACGGCCAAAGGAACATGGAATTCGACCGAGAGTTCTGGAAGGAGAACTTCTTCAAAAGCGATGAGAAGGAAGAACTTCTGTCCATGGGAAAGAACACAGATTCTTTGCTGAGCAACTCTTTGCAAAAGTCTTCAGATGCGTCGCCTGTCAAGGAAGAGAAGGGGACAACAAAAGACAAGCATATTAGTAGCAGCAGCAGCAGCAGTAGTAGCAGTAGCAAGGACAGGCGACCAAAAGAGGAGCGGGAAAAGGAGAAGTCTGTGAAGAAAGAGAAAAAAGAGACCACCTGCAAAGAGGAGAGAGGCAGGGAAGGGAAAGAGAGAGAAACGGAGGATCGTGTGCCAGATGGCCTGGGCTCAGCACGGGCTCTCGAGGATTCTCAGCACAGTGTGAAGGAGGAGGCTGAGGATAAGCCTATCGCCGACCCGGAACATCAGGAGCCCTCGGAGAAAAGCTCCCGCGAGAAGGCAGATAAGAAACTACCATCAAAGGACAGGGAGGGGGATAAATCTGATAAAAAACACCCAGATAAGGAAAAGAAGATCAAAACAGAGCACTACCCTGAGAAATATGAACTGCAGATTTCCAATGACAGGTGGAAAGAGAGGGAGAAGACATCAAGTAGTGCCTCCCATTCACTCAGTGATAAAAACAAGGAAAGTGAAAAACTTAAATCGCTCCCGACAGCCAAGAAGCATGAGGAAAACCGAAAGAGTAATAAGGACAAACTCGATCGGAAAGGCGAGAAGGATCGCCCTGAGAAGGAACACACTGTTGGTGAGCACAGGGACCGAGACAAGAGCAGCTCAGACAGGAAAGGCAAGGCTCCTGATAAAACTACAGACCACAACAAGATGGACCGAACCAAGGAGAAGGACAAGGAAAAAGAGAAGGAGAAAGATCGGGAGAGGAAAAAGGACAAATTGAAGGAGAACTCCTCTTCTGGGTCGAATCTGAAACTGCTTTTGGAGGACAAAAAGGGCTACGTGTCGGAGAGCAGCAAGGCCACCCCGTCAAAGCTAAAGGAGGACATTCCCAGGACGCCGGAGAAGGATCGGGACAAACGGGAAAGAGATCGGGATTCCGACCGACACAGAGACCGAGAACGGGAAAGGCACAAGGAAAAAGACCGCTTGCTGCAGCAGGGCAAAGTAGTGAAACCCAAAGCCAGTGAGTCAGAAGCTGATCGGGCCAAATCCAAAGCCTCACCGTCCTCTCGAGATGTACGGCCTAAGGAGAAACGACTGGTCAACGATGACCTGATGCAGACAAGCTTCGAACGGATGCTGAGCCTCAAGGACCAGGAGATTGAGCAGTGGCATCGGAAGTATCTGGAGAAGATCAAGCAGAAGGAGCGCGAGAGAATGAAACAGAGGCCTGGCACCGACCTTGGCAAGCAGAAGAACAGCAAAGACAAATCCAAAACGCCTTCCTCCTCCTCCTTGGCAGGCGACCCCTGCTCCGGCAAGGAACTCCTGCGCTCAAAGAGCTCGGAGGCTTCTGAGCCACACAACCGTGACAAACCCTTGCGGGATGCCACAAGTGGGAGAACGTTGTCTCTTGATTCTAAGAATCTGTCTGCCTTCGGGAAGTTAGGACCTGCTCTGGAGAACAGCCTTAGTCGATCCCCGAGACCAGAGAGTGAGCGATCGGGTCTCATGTCACGGTCGGTGTCCATGGTCTCGGTAGCCAGTTCAGAAGACTCATGCCACGCCAGGCCAGCTGAGTACGACTCGGACCTGAACCTTGAGGCTTCAGACTCGCAGCCGCCCTTCCTCCAGTCTTCCCTCAATCTGCAGTCCTCCAAATCGCCTGTCGTCCATGAGAAAGACGTCAACAGTCTTCCCGAGTCTCAAAGTAACAGGACTCCCCTGTCGAGCCGTCACGTTTCCCCCTATTTGAAGGCCATCCTCGATGAGGATGCCAGGCCTGCACCCACCGGGGGAAGAGGTTTTGAGGAAACTCAGAAGACCGGAACATCCCATTCCATCGATGAAAAGTCAAGGACCATGCCACCAGAAACGAGTTTGGTACAAGTGCACGATAATCAGAGCCAGTCAACGCAGTCTCACCTCAGCTCTGTCACAGACACTGAGAGTCTTAACCCTGAAGGTGAGGGGGGTGTGACCGCACATGTTTCAACACCAGGGCCAAACTCTAGAGACCCAGGGTCTAGTCAAGTATCCGGCCAAGCAAACAGCACTTTGGCTGTCCCTATTGACCATCCAAGGCAGTCGCTACCTGAAGCCTCCACAGGAAGTGATGCCCAGTGTCCATCAGCAGAAGATGCTCCCTGTCCTGATACGATAGAAAGCCTCACTAGGGAAAGCAGGGAATTGTCCGTCACACTTGGCACACGGGTAGCAGTGTCTCCACTACCGTCTCAGCAACAGCAGCCAACCAACACCAAAGCACCTTCGCATTCAGGGAGTCAGCCGCAGGATAACGTCCTTGATCCCAGCACTGACCTCTCACAAAGACCGGATGCCCCCTTGCCCACGAGGGCAGAGCTGAGAGACAGAGGTTTGCCAGAGACGACGGATGTTAGGCCAGAAGAGAAGGAGCCTGTGTCTGTGTCAGCAGGACCTAGAACAGAATGGACGAGCAGTCCAGCCACCCCTGTGACCACACACAAACCAAGCCCGGAGTCCAAGAAAAGCAGCGAGGCAAAAGACACGGCGCAGGCAATGGACACTGCTGACACTGCTGCAAGGCTGCAAAGTGAAAGCTCGTCCACCAGTGATGCTCAGCCGCATGGAGCAGAACAAGGCCTCTCGTCCTCTCTGCCGAAGCCGCAGTCTGTGTGCCCGAGTCCTGAGCAGGACCCCGAGGAGGTGACCCCTGAGGTCCCCGACAGTGGGGCAGAGGCAGCCACAGCCCCAGAGAAAGCCAGCACTTCATGGGAGGCAACCTCCCAGTGTCCCTCTACATCGGAGACCAAGCCAGACATTGGCGAGGACAAAACTGATCAGCCGGTTACCGAGGATCAACCGACCTCTGAGCTGAGGCCAGCTGAGCCCTCGAGCGAAGGTGAGAAGGGCCTGAGCTGTGGTGCAGTAGCCCAAGCGGACTGCAGTGCAGAGCCTGGCTTGGAGGGCACCTCGGAAAGCTCCTCTCCGCTGTCCATCACAACCTCTGAAAGGGACGCTGACCCCTCCGGAGCCAAGGCTAAAGCCCCCCGGCCGCTGGAGGATGAGGTGGACATTCAAGTACACCACCCGAGGAAGAGGAAGATGCCCCGCGCCACCCCTCCTGCCCAGCCCCTTCTGACAGCCCAGCAGATGAAGGAGCGGACGCAGCAGTCCCTGGCCGCCATCGTCGACTCTCTGAAGCTGGAGGAGATACAGCCCTACCAGACGGAGCGGGCCAACCCTTACTACGAGTTCCTGCACATCCGCAAGAAGATCGAGGAGAAGCGCAAGGTGCTCTGCAGCGTCATCCCCCAGGCGCCACAGTACTACGACGAATACGTCACCTTCAATGGCTCCTACCTGCTCCATGGCAACCCGCTCAGCAAGCTCTGCATACCGACCGTGAGTACCCCAGCTTGGATAAACCTCACCAGAAGCCTATAGACATAGAAACAAAGTAACCTAGCTCTAAATGTAAGATGTGAATAGAAATTCTGATACGAATGGATGGCTATGTTTTGTTTTCAGTGTAGTTAGGTTTTTTATCTCTTTTTAATCTAATGTATTTGCTTTGGTGGTGTTTGTTTTTGTTTGACAGATAACTCCCCCACCCTCGTTGCCGGAGCCCCTGAAGGAGATGTTCAAGCAACAGGAAGTGGTCCGGATGAAACTGAGGCTTCAGCACAGCATAGAGCGGGTGAGTGGAACTGGCACCACCGCTGTCTGGGACTGGCAGGGGTTTGCGCTTTACCAAGCCCTAAGTTTTATTCATTTTTGTGTTGCCAATTTTTGTTGGGAGGGGGTTTCTGAGGTAGGGGGGTTTTGAGGGAGGTTTGGGGTGCGCTTTACCAAGCCTTAAGTTTTATTCATTTTTGTGTTGCCAATTTTTGTTGGGAGGGGGTTTCTGAGGTAGGGGGGTTTTGAGGGAGGTTTGGGGTGCGCTTTACCAAGCCCTAAGTTTTATTCATTTTTGTGTTGCCAATTTTTTCTTTTTTAAAAAGCAAAATGCTGTTTACCCAACAATGGTCATGTTGATAACCACAATTCTGCTCACCATCAAGGGCCAGTAAGATGCTGCAATGAGGGGATGGCATCAGTTGTTTAGTTTTTGCAAAAGAATTTGAATATGCCTGTTGGCTTCTGTTTGTTAGGAGAAACTATAAGCTTTATTGCCTCAATTAGGTGTAACGCAAATATTCCATTGTATTCCCTTCACAGGAAAAGTTGATAGTCTCCAACGAGCAGGAAGTCTTGCGTGTCCACTACCGTGCTGCCAGAACACTAGCCAATCAGACGCTTCCTTTCAGCGCCTGCACCGTCTTATTGGACGCTGAGGTCTACAATATGCCTCAGGAAGTCCAGGTAAGTTGATCACACAACTTCACTGTTGGGGAGAGTAACCGGAGGAGGGTGTGTCTGTATTTTTAGATTAGCCACAACATTAGCTCATCCTCAGTTGGCTCAGCTAGCAAGAGTCCTTAACTTGTTGATGGCTGATGAGCTGGAGACTAATGAGTAGGGTCTATGCCAGAGACTAATCAATAACAGAAGACATAACTGTAAAGAATTTCTTGGTAGAGTTCTTAATGAGTTGACGGCTGATGAGCTGAAGACTAATGATAATGAGGGTGTATACCACAGATGTTTCAATAACAGAACACATCACTGTAAAGAAATCTCCATAGAAATGAGGAAGTGAGGAAACTTTGTAATGCCAAGCCAAGATGGTGGCTCTCTGCACATCTTTCACCTCTTGCGCTGCCACAAGCCTGTTATCTGCTGAACTGTAGCAGCAGTGTTCCAACCGTCTGGCTGGTGTCACCAAGATTGAGTGAGGAGTGAAAAGTTTTGTGTAAAAGGACTTTATTATACGTCTTGTGTTTATCCTTCCTACAACTGGCATGCTGACCTGTTTTGTTTTTTTTGTAATGCCAAGATGGTGGCTCTCTGCTGCTACAGTTCAGCAGTGGAAAAGGTGGAATATGTGCAGTCTTTCAACCGTCTGGCTGGTGTCACACCCATAGGCATCACCAAGATTGAGTGAAGAGAGGAAAGACTTGTGTGAAAAGGACTTTATTATACGTCTTGTGTTTATCCCTTTCTAAAACCGGTATGCTGACGTGTGTGTGTGTGTTTGTGTGCAGGGGGACGACGGGAAGACGTCTGTACGAGATCGGTTCAACGCCCGACAGTTCATGTCCTGGCTGCAGGATGTCGATGACAAGTTTGACAAACTTAAGGTGGGTCAGCGACGAGTGATGACAATGGATGAATTTTCATTTATGATTTGCAGCAAATGCAGGTTACTGGTGTACTATTATTGTTTCTTTGATATTTAAAATGACATAACATTTGACAAATGTCCTTCTACCTCTCTTTCCCTCACTCCTTCACTCTCCTTCTCCTCTCCACCTCTCTCCTTCTCTTTGCCCCCCCCTTTCCTATCTCCTTTTCTCTTCCCTCCCCACACCTCCTTTATTCTCTTATTCCTCTCTCCCTCCTCTTTTTTTCTCCATCTCTCTCTAACTCTCTCTGTCTGTGCCCCTGCCTCTCTCTCCCTTTTTCACTGACTCTTTCTGTCTCTCTCCCTCCCTCTCTCTCTCTCTCCTTTCCCCTCACTGTCTCTCTCTCTCCCCCCCCCCAGACGTGTCTGCTGATGCGGCAGCAGCATGAGGCTGCGGCGCTGAATGCAGTGCAGCGGCTGGAGTGGCAGCTGAAGCTGCAGGAGCTCGACCCCGCCACCTACAAGTCCACCAGCATTTTCGAGATCCCCGAGTTCTACATCCCCCTCGTCGAGGTCAACGATGACTTCGACCTCACCCCCATATGACCCCACCCCACCTCACCTCGCCCGCCTGCCCCCTCCCCCCGACCTCGACCTTGACCTCTCTGTCCTGATGACCACATGAGATCATCAGTTCCGGCCCCGAGAGGATGAGATGTGGATACGAAATGCTGGGGACACCACCACGACTCCGAGCCAACAACAGTCAGGACTCACAGCGAACACGAAGCACTTGGTTGGAGGAGCTAGTGTGTGTGTGTGTGTGTCTGTGTGTGTCTGTGTGTGCGCGTGCGCGTGCGCATGCGTGTGTGTGCATGCATGTGTGTGTATCTCTGTGTACATGTGTGTGTGGCAGAGAGAAAGAGAGAGAGAGAGAAAGTGTGTGTGTGTTTGCGCTGCGCACAGCAATGTATCACTCTGTGACCTGTCGCTCCTGAGCTCTTACATACTCTACTTAAACAAACAAGCAAGCACGTATAAGGAAGCAGGTGGGTTTACCTGCAGGTGGGTTTACCTGCAGTGGGTTTACCTGCAGTGGGTTTACCTGCAGTGGGTTTACCTGCAGGCCCGAGCGGCTCCAATGGGCCCAGTCCAGTCCAGACCGGTCCGGTGACAGCCCACCCCCCCACCGATGCACTTCTGCCCCCCCCCCCACCAGCCCCGGTCCAACCGAGGTGGTTCTGGTCCTGGTCCTGGTCCAGCCTGACCCGGCCCACTCGGCTCTCTGCACTTGTTCTGTCCAAACTCTCGCAGGGGGTGCCGTAGAACTGGGTCTGACCCGATCGCACTTAAAGACTCTTCCTGGTCCCGTGTCCCAAACCCCCTCCCCCCTCTCTCTGCCCCCTCCCCCAGATCACTGCACCGACTCAGACTCAGAATCCCCCACCCCCCCACCCCCCCCGAACGACCTGGCAAGCAGCCGTCGTCTAAGGTGGAGGGAGGAGAAAGAAGAGGAGGGGAGAGAAAGAGAGAAGAGGAGGAGAAGGGGAAAGAGAAAGAGAGAAGAGGAGGAGAAGAAGGGGAGAGAGACAGATGTCCTAATTCACACTTCACACTCATATGGACCTTCTGGAGGGTTTGAATCGGAGTGTCCATACACCATGTACAGATTGTGCGCTACCATTTTTTGTTTTTTTTTTGTTTTTGTTTTTGGTTTGTAACTTATTTTATACGTACTGATTGTGCATTTGTACATAGCTGTGTAATTATTGTTTTGATTTTTTTTTTTTTTTTCAAACTTGTAAAAAAGTAAATTTAAAAAAAAAAAACGAGAGGAAAAAATTAATCTAATGAAAAAAGAATTGAACAAAAAATTGAAAATAAAGGTGTTTGATCCTTTTTTGATTGTAAAACTTCATTTTTTTTTCTGTTTAATGGACCAGAGTTTGGTTTATTTTTTAATATATATCTATATATTGGTCGTCTCCTCTATGTCGTCGTTTGTTGTCGCTTAACTCTCAAGCATGTGCGTGTTCTCTTTGGAAATTTTTTTGTTGTTGTTTATTTCCTTCTCTGTTGTTGTTTTTTCTTCAACATTTTTCCTCCTGACTGTTTTCTTCTTCTTCCCGTGGGGTTAGTCATCACAGCAGGTGTTCTTAGACTCGTGATGTCGATGCTGTGCATGCGTTTGTTCTTTCTCCGTGGACTCTAGTGTGGTGAACCACAGTGGTCCCTGCTCTCCCTCCGACCCCCCCACAAGACCCCCCCCCCCCCATCCCCAAACCCCACGCCACCGTCGTGTCTCCTAGCAACAGCCCACCTCCCCATGTGTCGTCCTTGTCTCACGCACATTGAGGAACTTTAAAAGAAGAGAAGTGCGAGTTCATCGTGTGGCTTCTCTTTAGAGGATGGAAAAAAAATAAACCTTACTTTTACAGTTTCAGTGTGAGATCACAGCAAAACCTATTTTTACAACATAATGCCTTTTGAACGATGGTTCTAAAAATATGTCTATTTTAATATTTACTTGTTACATGAACTGTAAATAGCTGTAATATATAATTGAATAAATTTTATTGGTTGTGAAATTCAAAAACTTGTCTGTTTCATGTCTCAATGTTCTATGCCTTTTTATATCTGCTCCTGGCCAATTCCTAACTCTAGTGGTGGTAACAGCAGTGTGGCATACACATACAGTGATGAGACTAATCCCATCCAAAGGATGCACGCACCTGTTCCTTCTGCCCAGAAGGGGGCAGTGTGTTCAAATCACATCATGCCTGGACATTTACAGAAGCTTTGTGCGCATGTCTAGATTTGTTTTAGATTTCACAGAAGTACATAACTTCATAGTTTTAACACAAACTTTGTCACCAGTTACCAGTAGTTACATAAATGGAGTGTCTTCCAGAGACAGAGAAAAAGCTTTTTAATATTTAAAAAAAAAATAACTGTTGGACTTAAATCTCGTTGGACCTGTAAAACTTAATTGTCCAGCATGTTGACCTCCAGGCAGACAAGTGACATGGCTCTTTTCCTAACCCTGACCCTGACCAGAGCCTGCAGTGCTTAGCCGACTTTGTCAGATTCTGTGGGGGTGTGCTTGCATTTGAAAATGGCATCACTGGGAAAGACGGGCAAATGTTAAGACAGAGGTAGGTTTTTGCTAGCCATATGTTGTATACATGTAATATAATATGAACACTCATGATGACAACACATCCAGATATTAAATGAGTTAATATCCTGTTTGACACTAAGTCACAAACACCAGACACATTCAGGGCCTTATGTCGGCATGTAAATGAATAGACTGCCACAAGACCTGGATTTTTGTCAGTAATCACAGAAAGTAGGCTAATTTCTTAAGATGTCCATGTCAATGAGAATCCAGCTGGAAACATTCCACTTTTCATGTGGCTGCTACTGCACCAGTAAACTATTTTTTTTACAGAACTTCGATATTTATTTTTAACATTTTCTGATTTCCTTCCATTTTATCTCTTCTTTGGTTTTATCTGTTTGTGTTGCATGTATTTACATAAAGTGTATTGATATACTTGTGTGTGTAGATAGAGTTTCATGCCCTTGCTCTGGTCCAAGCCTGAGTGAGCCCTCTCCTCTTCCCAGTGCAGGAGGACTGCGGGATGGGCAGTTGTCATGGCAATGCTTTCTGGATGGCCATCCTCAAAATAGACCTTCCAGTGTCCAGCATTTACCAGCATTTGGAGAGAATACACATATCAGAGAAAGAACACACAACAGAGACTGTGTGTATGTATTTTGCTTATTTCTGTGTATAGTGTATGTGTATTTTTTTACATGTACATGTACCTTTCCACTCCGCACAAACATGTTTCTCTCCTCCTAATCCCTCTCCTGTTTTTCTTTGTGTTTATCTGCATCTTTCTGTTTTCTCTCTTTGGCAAACACACATACAAACACACAGATTAAACTGTGTAATGAGTAAAACAGAAGCTACAGGTCATATCTGTAAAATGCCAGGTAATGGTCTATCTCTTTTTTTGATTATTGAAACGCTTTTGTTATGGACTGTATGCTGCATTTATTGGTCCTTCAAAGATGGAACAATGTCAGGCAAGTATCAGCAGCACTGATTTGTGTGTCTGATATCACACACTGAGTCTCTGAACCTCACTGTTCAGGGAAGGAAGGTTTACTCCTCTGGGTTTACACCATGTAGAGGAGAGGAGGCACAAGAGAGGGGGAATGGATAAACACAGCAGCAGGCACACTGCCTGCAAGCTGAGATTAAAGTGAAGCTCCAGGGTGGAAAGGAAGATGGAGGGGTGTGAGATCTCATCACTAAGCCTGACTGTGAGGAGTGCATCTCTCCCCATATGTGTCACTTTCAAATGCAACACTCCTCTCTACTGTCCTTTTTTCACATATGCATGTCCTTTCTCTTCTTAATTTCTTTTCTTTCTCTAGAGAGAGAGAGGAAAAAGAGAGATATGTCCATTCTCAGGCCAAGTTCACCATTTCTGCTTGATGAGTAGAGTCAGGTCCAGGTGTTTGGTAGACTCAGGTCCAGGTGTTTGGTGGAGTCTGCTTTAGCCCTCATCTGGCCCAGGTTGGCCCTGATCTGACCTTCTGATTTCTCTCTATTTTTTTTCACACTTTTTCTCTTTTAAACACACACCTTCTGTCATCACCCCTGCTCTGTGTCTCTGTCCACACACACACACATGCCCACATATACTTATGGACTCAGATCCATAAATATGGCGTGGAAGGTCAAAAGGGTCAAATTGTTTTCCTCTGTGTCTTCCTCCTTTCCTAACTTCCTCCTTTGTCCTTTCACCACCTCCCTCCTCTCCTGCACTCTTGCCTTTCATGTCCTTCATTAGTCTTCTACTTGGTTGCATATGCTACAACCCACCCTAACACACAACACACATTCTGCCACACACACACACTCAACACACATGTACACACACATCTGAGGGTCGATCTGTATTTTCCCCATTTTCTCAATCACAGTCCCACATCATAATTACCTTTAACTGCTCCACACACCCACACACACACACACACACACACACACACACACACACACACAAACTCCATGCTCCTCTTCAATGTTGTCATCCAGGCACTGTTTAAATAAATGCTACCACATGTTGTGTTACAGCACGTGTGTGTGTGTCTGTGTGTGTGCGTGTGTGTGTGCGTCTGGGTGTGTGTGTCTGTGTGTGTGTCCGTGTGTCCGCTGTCTTGGCAGACTAATTTCACACAGCTCTTGAGTGACTCAGCACAGGTGGTGGCACTTCAGGCGTGTTTACGTAGCCAGACCTTCCAGCACCAAGCAGCACATCCAACTCCTGAGGGGTGTGTGTGCGCGTGTGTGTGTGTGTGTGTGTGTGTGTGTGGGTGTGTGTGCGTGTGTGTCTGTGTGTATGTGTGTGTGTGCTCACATGTTGATTACAGATGGCCGGCCTCTTGCCATCCTTTGAAGTTAATGCACCCTTGTCTGCACGCTTACATTGTGAACATTCAGTAGCCCCGTTTACATGGACACAAAATTTCATTTTTAATCTCTTTATTTACAGAAACCGATTAAAAACGTCCCATATATACAGTCAAATAATCGGATTCAAATGAAACCGTTTAAATTTTCAAACCGATTAAAATAGGTGGTTTACACCTTTCTTCAAACGCGAATCTCTTTATTTGAGGCTCATATAAACAGTTCGGTAGAATTCTAATAATCTGATTAAATTCAATCGGATTCAAAAAAGGTGTCCATATAAACGGGGCTAGTGATGGAGAATGAGTTTACCAATGACACTAAGTATGTACTACAGGTGCTGGTCACATAATTAGAATTAATATCACTAAAAAGTTTGATTTATTTCAGTAATTCCATTCAAAAAGTGAAACTTGTATAATATATACATTAATTTCATTTTTTTAATATTCATGATTATAACGGACAACTAATGAAAACCCCAAAGTGAGTATTTCAGAAAATTCGAATATTGTGGAAAGGTTCAGTATTGAAGACACCTGGTGTCACACTCTAATCAGCTAATTAACTCAGAACACCTGCAAAGGCCTTTAAATGGTCTCCCAGTCATCAGTTCTGTAGGTACTGGGATTGACTCATACGTTTGCATATACTTATCACCATCTACTGATACAGCACTGCTGAGTGTGTACTAAACGGATCAACTAAATGGATGAACTGTATTCATTTACAACTGTATGTGTCCCTGTAATAATGACATTACAAAGTGTGTTAAGTCATGGCCTTTATGTAATCTAATGCAGTTATTTGTGCATGAGTATGAAATAACATGTTAAAATGTATCTCGCTAAGCAACTAATTGTTAGCCCCCTGCATATTTACATAATTATGTGTAGAGAAGTTTTCCATGTACTACATTTCCCCTTACCGAATGTCTTATATTGGGTATCTCTGCATAGTCTAAGGATGTTAATGTAGGATAAGTGAGATATAACACCTATCACAATGCATAAGGGGGACAGAACAAAGTGCACTGATCAACTCAAAGTGCACTGATCAACTCATGATTTACCAGGTAACTGCATGGTTTGTATGGAAATGTCTAAATTGCAATCTAAATTATATGCCATTATTGAATCTCATTATTGAATCTCTTCCATGTTTATTAGTCATTATCCTGTTTAAATAACTTAATGGTTGTATGTGTTTGTATTAGTAGCCCGCTTTGAAATGTTCAACAAGCGTGTTACCCACTCATACATCTCTCACAACTTCAGCACCATTGTCTTAGCACAGATAATGACTAGGATGACTTCCTGTAGTCATATACTGTACCTGTATATGTCATATGATATATGATATATGTATATGATGTGTATATGCTGCTGGACACCTTAATGTCCTTCGGGATAAATAAAGTGTGTACTATACACCTCATTAGGATATTTTCTTAACTTTGTCTGTGTTTGATTTGATTTCATATAAGCTTGCACATTAGACACAGACACTTTTATGTAATTGTGCATATTGCTTCTAGTGGGACTCATTTCCTTCAACTGTCCTTACACCTTTGCACAATGAGACAATTGCACTACAGACCAGCTTGCACATTGCATAGACAATTTGATCCAGCTGTACATATTACTTACATACTAGTCTATGTATATATTTGTTATGTCTTATTGTGTTTACTATGTGTTTTATTACGTATGGCATTCACGTAGACAGCAAAGAAAGAATGAAATTGTGCAGGAAACCGTGTTGTATTTTAACTGTAGGCTACATATGACAAGAAATTTCAATTTTAACTTTCCTAAGCCTTAGGCTATTCCACCAAGGAGGTATTGTTTTCCTTTTAGATGTCCTCCTAGATGTTTTTTTTTTCAGAGGAGCACTGTTAACAGCAGCAGAACAAATCATCTTACAAAAGAAATAACTGCAATGTTTTTTTTCTACTATTAAAAACTTTTTACAAATGGAGGCTATTCAGAACATTTATCTTCGTCATAAACATCCCATGACCCTTTTTTCCTTCCATGTCTCTCTACTTCTACCTACACCTGAATTTGTGCAGGTCCACTATCATTACTAATTGCTAAGTTATTTATTCATAATTGTTTCCACAACAGTTTTATTATGATCCTTAACTTTACTCCACAGCAATTGATTGCATGGATTAATATCTCCAAAGGTAACGTTACACATTTTCCACACTTAGATTTTCTTCACATGACTACGGGTTTGGATACATTTGTATCGGCTTACAGTTGTTACTTTGTTTACGACTCCTTGCACTAATCAAAGACTAGCGGATCAATGTGGATTGATGGGAGTTGTAGTTTAAAATGGCGCTTGTAGGGTTTGATGTCTTCAGAGTCTAATACGTTTCCTGAACTACACTTCCCAAGGATCACTTCGGGGATTCTGTTCATGCTCGGTTCAGATAAGTACGTAAACAGGCATCAGGAAGCTTGTCTTTGAACACTTCCGAACAGGTTGGTCTTTCTTTTCTTAAATAATCATCGTCTTCGCAAAGTAATGCATTCACAGTTACACTTCCTTTTTTAATTTATATATTTGCAGTCCAGAATGACTTGCGAATGGACATTTCTACGAGATGGCACTGTGAAGCCTTTACAAATGTTAGCATACAATCTGACTAGCTGACGATGGCTTTACTCATTGGCTTGCCTTATCATTTAGCTAGCTTGCCTAGGGGCCAGGGTAATCAGCATGTCAGGTCATATGAAATACCCAGTCCAACAATGGCTGTATGCAATATTTTGTCCATTTCACTTGGTTTTCTTTACCGCTGCTTAGTTTCGTGCCCTTTTTAACGGCATTTTCTTGGTGTTAGCGGGCAGAAGTTTAGCATGCTCGCTAACCTTGTATAATATCCTTTGCTTGCAACGCACCGAATGTTGGAGGAGAATGATTCATTTTCATGATTGAAGCAGATTGAACAAAACGACCCCTGCTTATTTTTGGCGCAAGTGATCTCTATTTTGCATATTTATTAGTAGTATATGAGTTAATAAGCATATGCTACTTGGTGGGGTCCTCCTTTTCGACATCTTCATTTCCTCCTCAGTGACAGTTGAGAACAATAATGTATTGTGTTGATGCCAGGAACTTCCCGTTTTAGCAGGTATTTACATGCAGTTCAGTTCACTCCACAATATCCGTAGTTGTGTTCTAACGTATTAGAAAATATTGTTTTAACGCTTGCTGTGCGTCATGGCTATTTTCCATGAAGTGTTCTACGATCATTGATGAGCGTAGTCCCCTTTGTGACAGCCGTAAAGACTGATTTTGAACAGGCTAGATCTTTACATGAAGTGCACATCAGCAGTAATTGCATGACTTGTATGGTTGTAGACAGAAGAGTTTTACCTGTCTTTGTATGCTCAACGTATGCAGTTGTTGTTTTTATGTCACTTTGTCTCTGTGGTTTCAGTAAGAAGCAAAAAGAAAATGTTCTGAAGCCTTACTTTTTTTAAAGTTGCTTCGACACTTTATTCAGAATTCAGTTACAGCCTGTTTTCCCAAGAAGCTGCATGTGTTAAAGCAAACCTTGGCGAAAAAAGTTGCTCTTGGTCTTGACTTGTTGCAGTTATTCTGTGCCAGAGCCTTTGCAAACTTACTAATTAAGTTAACTATTGAGGAGAAAGTAAGGTGTCGAGAGCTAAAGTCACTGATAGTTGCATGGCCCCATAGGCTGGCTGAGGCATATGGCAGGAAACATCCCTTTACCCAATAGGGACGGCAAAGGGACTGTCGCCAGATGGCGATGTCATTTCCTTCTAGTGGGGAAATGTGCTTTCTACTGTTTGTGAGTGTTGTTAAAGGTTTCTCCTATAGGACTTCATTTTGAGGAATAGTTCGTAAAAAAGACTGGTTCTGTTGTGGGTCTGGCCTTATGTGTGCATAGGTTAGAATCCCTCTGATGTCAGTTTGTACGTTGTATGCTGTTTGTCAACAGGATACAAGGTGTGTGTGTGTGTGTGTGTGTGTGTGTGTGTGTGTGTGTGTGTGTGTGTGTGTGTGTGTGTGTGTGTGTGTGTGTGTGTATATGTGTGTCTGTGTGTGTAAGTTTAAGCCTTATACATGTGCTGTGGCTTTACTCATGTGTGTGTCCCGTTGTGATTTCACCCCTCCTCAGGTGTCATGGCGAGGTGATGCCCTCCTCCTCTCTCTCCGCCTGACCCTTGACCCCTGACCTTCTCAATCAGCCAATCAGCAGCTGCCGTCCGCAGCCATGACGGAGTGCTTCCTGCCGCCCAGCAGCAGCCCGGCGGAGCAGCGGCGCTCGGAGCACCCAGGGGGCGTGGCTCGCACCCCCAGCTCCGAGGAGATCAGCCCCACCAAGTTCCCCGGGCTGTACCGCACGGGCGAGCCCTCGCCCCCCCACGACGGCTCGCACCATGACCCTCCCGACGCCGCCTCGGATGAGGACAAGGAGCACAGCCGCAAGAAGAACAAGTTCAAGAAGAAGGAGAAACGAAGTAAGCAAGGCCCCTTCTGTTAGTGGTAGTGGTAGTGGTAGGGGTAGTGGTAGTGGTAGTGGTAGTGGTAGTGGTAGTGGTAGTGGTAGGGGTAGTGGTAGTGGTAGTGGTAGTGGTAGTGGTAGTGGTTGAATTTGCCTGTGGGACTTAAGAGTGAGGAGTGGGAGGATCAGATGAGAAGCAAAGGTGTTGTTTCACTATGAAAGCATTCAAGCACATCATTAGGAACCCCTGTACAGGGTCAATTTGCAGGTAGGAGCAGGCTTCACCCTGTGTTTCGTGAATTACTTTGAGGGTGCCGGCTGAATGATAACTTCAAATCATAACAGAAGTGGGGCCGCACCTTGCATCGAAAAAGTGTCTTTTTATTTGCACTGTTGCACAGTGAAGAAGGCACACGCCGAAACGCGTCTGTGCAAATAAAAAGACACTTTTTCGATGCAAGGTGCGGCCCCACTTTTGTTATGAACCCCTGTACAGGCCCATGAATGGAAAAGCCGTATACAGGCTATTCACAGCAAAACCGTATACAATCCCTCCACAATTATTATGGTATTGCATGATACTAATTATTTTAACTCACCTCAGTCGTTTTGCGAAATTATCAGAATTCTTGTAGTCACTGGGGTTTGCATAATCATTTTAATAATTTTACATTATTAGTGGTTTGACTGGGACTTTATTAATGACGTCATCTTCTTGCCCTCTCCTCTTCTGCAATGTGGCATGAGTGGAGCTTGAGCGCCCCCGAGTGGTTATCCTGAGGCACTTCACTTCTAATATTAAAGCAACTGCATCAGGATAAGCATGTATTGGTACTGTACTCACATTGTGGATTTGGTTATAAAGCACATCACATCACAACACCACAGCACCACAAGGATATGTTTTATCCCAGCAGACATGTGTATCACCAAGCCACGACACCATATACTTCATTTGTTTGACATAAAACGAACAGCTATTGATAAAGTGTTAATCCCACCCTGAGATTTGGTCTCTGACATTGAGTGTATGATCATAGCAGAGTTGTATGCCTGCTGTAGCCTGGTGTGTGATGGTGGTCCGGAGGGACAGTGATGTAGCATTGGGTGGTAGTGCCGAGGGACAGTGGTGGTGGCAATGGGTGGTTGTACTGAGGGACAGTTATGGTGGTGGCAGTAAGTGGCAGTGATGGTGGCAATGGGTTTGGGTCGTAGGGGACACTGGTGGTGGCATTGGGTGGTCCTACTGAGGGGCAGTGATGGTGGCATTGGGTGCTGGTAGTGGCAGGACAGGGCCTAATGCAGTTGTTGCTGCTGCAGCTCCAGAAACAGACAGACGAGGGGTGCAGCCCCTTATTTACAATAATATTACTAGTACTTATTTCTTGTACAAGTCCGTGTGTGTACGAGGTATGTGTGTCTGTAAGTTGCTTTGGATAAAAAAGGGTTTGCTAAGTGTAATGTAATGTGATGTAGTGGCCTCAAAGAGCCCCCTGCCCTTATAATCACTCTATATAGCCCAGACAGACACAGACACCGACACACAGACAGACACATAGACACACACACACACACACACACCTGCAAGGTGCATGTGTGTCTGACCTGGATGAGCGATCGCTCCAGGCAGAAGGGTGACACCTGAGCACTGCTCTGTAATAACATGGTGACTGAATAACACCAGGAAATGTTTACCAGCAGGCGGGGTGATCTGTTGTCATGATCATCTAGTCATGGGATTTAATAACCCACTGAGAGGAAATGTATTGGTGACACAACAGATAATATGCTCTACAGTCCAGCTGTTTATCAAATACAAGCCAGGCAGACAGTCGGACCCTGTTATGACCAAATCAAGCCAGACAGACAGATAGTCGAACCCTGGCCTGCTGTTACCAAGCCAGACAGTTGGACCCTGTTTTGACCAAACCAAGCACAGATAGGCAATTGGACCCTGCTATGGCCAAACCAAGCAAAGACAGACAGATAGTCTGAAGACAGTCCCTCTTGTGTCAAATCCTTCTGTGACCAAGCCAGGCAGGCGGACCCTGTTTTGACCAAACCAAGCACAGATAGGCAGTCTGACCCTGCTGTGGCCAAACCGAGCCAGATAGATAGTCAGACCCTGCTGTGACCAAGCTAGGCAGTTGAACCCTGCTATGACCTAACCAAGCCAGCCAGACAGTCCCTCTTGTGTCAGATCCTTCTGTGACCAAGCTAGGCAGTTGGACCCTGTTTTCACAAAACCAAGCGCAGATAGTCAGTCAGACCCTGCTATGGCCAAACCAAGCAGTTAGGCAGTGTGACCCTGCTATGGCCAAACCAAGCAGTTAGGCAGTGTGACCCTGCTATGACCTAATTAAGCACAGATAGGCAGGCGCACCCAAACCAAGCGCAGATAGGCAGTCTGACCCTGTTTTGACCAAACCGAGCCAGATAGATAGTCGGACCCTGCTGTGACCAAGCTAGGCAGTTGAACCCTTCTATGACCTAACCAAGCACAGATAGTCAGGCGCACCCACACCAAGCGCAGGCACAGGATGCGGACGGGAGCTGGTGTAGTGTAGGCAGGGCCTGAGCCCTGTGTTTATGTGTGAGCCAGGAGACCGTACACAAAGCACATGCTGGGCACTGGGTTTGTTTACCCACAACCCACTCATTGCCCTCCTGGGAGGGGGGGTGGGGGTGGGGGTGTCACTGGCTGTTTGTTTTGGGTTTGTCCGCCGTAGCACACTGTTGTGACAGTTTGAGTCTGAGCTGGCCCCCATGCAGAGACCTCCACCTGCCACCCTGGACACGGCTAGGACCCCCCCTTCCTCTGAGCCAGCCTGTCTCCCAGCAGACATGTGCTGCTTTATCAGGGCGTTCTTTGAGGTGTGTGTGTGTGTGTGTGTGTGTGTGTGTGTGTGTGTGTGTGTGTGTGTGTGTGTGTGTGTGTGTGTGTGTGTGTGCTTTATCAG
This sequence comes from Setipinna tenuifilis, assembly GCA_030347295.1. NCBI lineage: Eukaryota > Metazoa > Chordata > Actinopteri > Clupeiformes > Engraulidae > Setipinna > Setipinna tenuifilis. The sequence continues at coordinate 41,742,453 of CM059265.1, forward strand.
GGCGTTCCCGTCCCGCGGCTTAATTTAGCTCCGCTCCTCTCACTGCTGCAGCCAATGGCGTCACAAGAGGAAGTTGATTGACGTTTTAGGGGCACACCCAACCTCCCCCCAGGGGCGGCAGTGGAGCTCTGAGGGTATTTATTTGAGGTGTGTGTGTGTGTGTGTGTGGGGAGGGGGGGGTGGTGGCGGTACGACCCAAACACAAACATACCCATCCCTGCGTGTGGTTCTGTCCAGCCCAATCCAGCCCGCTCCATCCCTGTCCAATGGCAGAGCCTCCTGGGGTCCCAGATAAACTGCCTGTGTGTGTAGGATGGACGTCAGCTGCGTGTGCTCCCGGAGTCTGATTAATTCTACTGATCGAGCCTGCAGCACAGCACAGCACAGCACAGCAGCACAGCATAGGCCCTGCAGAGTGAGAGTGAGGGGGTAGGGGAAGGAGGGAGGGAGTGAGGGGAAGAGGAGGAGGAGGAGGAAGAAGGAAGAGGAAGAAGAAGAATAAGGAGAAGCAAAGCGAAAGCAAGTGAATAAGGGAGATAGAGGGTGAAGAATTAAGGGGGGAAGGAGAAGGAAGGGTAGGGGAAGATGAGGGGAAAAGAGAAAGGTAGGAGAGAGGGATGAAGGGAGAGATGTAGAAGAGAGGGAGTGAGGGTGTCAGGCTGTGGTGGTGGAGAGGAGATCACTATAAAAGGACTCAGCCCAATGGGGACCCAGGGGATAGAGCTAAATTGAAGACTGACCTCTTTTTGCAGTTTCCCTCCTTTCTCTCTCTCTCCCTCTCTCTCTCCATCTCTCTCTTTTTCTCTCTAGTTCTATCTTTGTCTCTCTCTCTCTCTCTTGTCCTACTATTGTGCCCTTTTCCTCCCTATGTTTAGCAGCAGATAGAGAGAGGTAAGGACAGGGGGGTAAGGTAGAGCATATCTCTCTCTCTCTCTCTCTCTCTCTCGCTTTTCTGCCTAGACTACAGAGTGGAGTTTGATTTGACCAATAACTTCTCTCCTCCTCTCCTGTTCTCTCCTCTCCTCTCATCTGCTTTCCTCTCCTCTGCTCCTCTCTCCTGTTCTCATCTCCTCCTATTCTCTCCTCTCCTTTTCTATCCTGTCCTTTTCTTTTCTCCACACTGCCTCTTTCTGCTTTCTCTGCACCCTTCCTGCTTTCCTTGTCTTCATTTTCTTTCTTTGCCACTCTCCTCTTCTCCTCCTCTCTACTCTCCTCCTCTCTTTCTTCTTTACCCTCATCTTCTCTTCCTCTCTATTCTCCTCTTCTCCTCCTCTCTACTCTCCTCCTCTCCTCTTCTTTTCCCCTCTCACCTCTCCTCTTCTCCTCTTCTCTTCCTCCTCTCCTCTTCTCTTCTCCTCCCCTCTCCCCTCTCCTCTTCCTTTCACCTGTGCTGTCCTCATTTCCCCTTCTTTGTTTTCACTCCTTTCAATTTCTTTGCTTTGTTTTTTTTCTTCCTTTCTTGCTCTCTTCACTTCTGTCTTTCATCCAATCTAACCTTCCCTTTCACTCTCTGCTCCTGTTCTCTTCACCTCTCTCGTTTCCTCCTTAACGGTCCTTTCTTTTCCTTCTTTTGTCTTTTCATCTTCATCTTTCATTTTTTGTTGTTTTTTTTTTTCCCCTTTCTCCCTCCTCTCTACTTCATCCTCTCTTCTCCTCTCTTTTTTTCCCTTCCTTCTTCTTTTCTTTCTAATTTCCTCACCCTTCCCCTGTCTTATTTTCCTCTATCTCTCTCCTTCTCTCTCCTTCTCTCTCCCTCTCTCTCCTCTCCTGCTTCCTCCTCTCCCTGTCTCAGCGGAGGGCTACGCCGCCTTCCAGGAGGACAGCTCGGCGGACGAGGCGGAGAGCCCGTCCAAGATGAAGCGCTCGAAGGGCATCCACGTGTTCAAGAAGCCCAGCTTCTCCAAGAAGAAGGAGAAGGACTTCAAGGTCAAGGAGAAGCTGCCCAAGGACGAGAAGAAGGACAAGGACAAGAAGTCCAAGGACCTGACGGCAGCGGACGTGGTGAAGCAGTGGAAGGACAAGAAGAAGAAGAAGAAGGGTACCACGCCCAGTGCCGAGCCGGAGCCGGGTGCCGCGGAGACGGTGCCCATGGTGAGGCCCATCTTTGGCGCGCCGCTGGAGGAGGCGGTGAGGCGCACGGCGCTCTACGATGGCATTCCGCTGCCCGCAGTGTTCCGTGAGTGTGTGGACTACGTGGAGAGTTACGGCATGAAGTGTGAGGGCATCTACCGTGTGTCAGGTAAACAACGCACACGCACACAAACACACACACACACAAACCTTACACATATCTGACCTCACATACATACACACACACACACACACATATGACCTCCTCACATATACACATACTTTCCCTCAGACACATCTATGACCACATGCACATATAAACATCTCTTGCTTCTAAACATACACACATACTCTCTTACAGACACACACACACACCTGATTAACACATACCTAACTTCTGATCACACACCAACAAACATGCCATCTTTTCCCAATTTTATGTACACCACAGTGCTTTGGTTGATGAATGTGGCATTTTTGTCTATGCATGGTACCAATGCAGACTAGGCATGCTAGGCTAGGCTAGCATTAGGCTGTATCATTAGGCAGTGCTGTGATGTGCTTTTGCCATGATGTCAGTAATAATACGTGGTGAGAAGAAAGGCTGACAAGGGAGGGAGTGTTTTGGTGGATGCCAGAAGTGTGCTGAAGGATTAGGTTGGACTGGGAGCCCCTTTACTGGGAACTGCCAGCATCTCTACTGGGAACTGGGTTTACTGGTGAGAGCCCATCTCTACTAGGGACTGGGTTTACTGGTGAGAGCCCATCCCTACTGGGAACTGGGTTTTACTGGTGTGAGTCCATTCAGAGCTGCCTGCATCTCTATTGGCTAGCAGGCTCTCAGTGCATCAGCTAGATAGTCAGGAGGCTCTGTGCTGTGTGGTTAAGTCAAAGATCTTAGACTCTAGTTAGAACGCGAAAGGAAATGGACGTTGGTGACTCTCCCTCCCTCAACGCTCTGTGGTTGAGTGACTTTGTCCTGTCCTGAACCTGTTTTAAAAATACAGTGAGCGGGCACATTGTGTTGACAGCCGTTACCCACGGCAACAGAGCATTCTACTCATTAACCACGGAATATACTAATACAGAAGATTATACTAGATTATACTAGTAGCACTCTTGAAACCTTTCTGTTCATATAGTATCGATGCCTGACCTTGGATTAACCTTTCACTTCTGTCAGGTCTCCTGTCTGAGGTCCCACTTTTTTGAAATTTCTTCAGATTTTAAAAAACTCTTCTACATTTCTTGCATTGAGAAAAAAAAAAAAAAAAACGCTTTAATGCCACTTTTTTATTTTTACTATTTATTTATCTATCTGGGTTTCTTGCTGTTTCATTTGCCTGTTTGTCTGAGAGATGTGCCATATAACCAGTGATTAAATTGAATTTTGTAAGGAGGGGGAGCCCTTCTTCACCCACAGTTTGTCAATACCTCCATCTATTGTATTACTATAAATACTGTAGCAGAGGGAGCTCAGCTCCAGCTGGCTGTTCTGCTGAGGTATGGAGGCAGAGCTGAGAGGTCCTGTGTAGGGCTCCAGCTCAGTCTAAACTCTGGCCATATAACTGAGATCGCCCCTCCCTTGCCCCCTGTCCCCTGTCCCCTGTCCCCCTATCCCCCTACCCCCTACCCCTTGTCCCTTTCCCCTTTCCCCTTGCCCCCTATCCCCTATCCCCTAACCCCCTGCTGTGTCGTGCTGCCCTCAGGCATGAAGTCGAAGGTGGACGAGCTGAAGGCGGCGTATGACCGTGAGGAGTGCCCGTGCCTGGAGGAGTACGACCCGCACACGGTGGCGAGCCTGCTCAAGCAGTACCTGCGGGAGCTGCCCGAGGGGCTGCTGGGCCGCGGCGTGGCGGGGCGTCTCGAGGAGGCGTGCGGGCGACCCAGCGAGGCGGAGCGGCTGCAGGAGTGCCAGCGCATCCTCGGCGAGGTCCCTGCCGCCGCACGCCTCCTGCTCGCCTGGATCGTCACGCACATGGACCACGTCATCGCCCGCGAGGCCGACACCAAGATGAACATACAGAACATCTCCATCGTCCTCAACCCCACCATACAGGTGCGCATCTCACACACACACACACATATATATACAGGTGTGCATCAGACACACACATACAGGTACGCATCACTCACACATGCAGGTGTATATCTCTGCTATGTGTGAAAGATGGGAGTATTCAAGTGAGCCAGACACAAAGACAGAATACAGATGATGGGTGCTCCTGGGCTTAAGACTGGCTGCAGTGTCCTACATTTTTTTTTCTTTGTAGTGGGATTGTGACTTCAGGCTTGTCTTTTATGCGAGGCATCATTTTAAACACATTATTTTGTTATTAAAAAAACATTGTTGATGAAAATTAAACCGAAGACAAAGCAAGCACCTTCTGCAGCCTGAAGCTATCAGGTGTGGCTACATCCAGCCGTTTCACTAAATACACTAATTACATAACATTACATTACATTACACTTAGCAGATGCTTTTATCCAAAGTGACACACAAAAGAAGGACATAATAAGCTGACAGAGATATAGAGGAACACAGACTAGGCAGACTACCCTTATACATACAAGGAGATGCATGTGCCTAAGTAAGTTTCCCGGAGCAGGGACACTTCAGACACATGCTTTCTACACACGCAGACTTATACAAGCATGAGACACCTAGGGAGAGAGTTGGATTAGTAGTAGTTAGTTTTGTTATGAAGGGAAGAAGTCTCGGAAGAGAAGGGTCTTTACAAGCTTTTTAAAGGTTGAGAGGGATGTCCTTGCCCTTGTTGTTTCAGTAAATTCAGACGAGCAACCTGTACACCTGTGCATAGGTGGGAAAACACCTCTTTCACCTCAGCCTCTTTGTTCCCACTCTCGCTCAGATAGGGAACCAGGTTCTGTAGTGCGATTGTGACTTCAGCTTGTCTTTTATGTGAGGCATCATTTTAAACACATTATTTTGTTTAGTTTTGTTATTAAAAAACATTGTTGATGAAAATTAGAGCGAAGACTATGAAGCAAGCACATTCTGCAACCTGAATCAGGTGTTCACTAAATAGAGACAAGCAACCTGCACATCTGCATGGATGGGAAAAACACCTCTTTCACCTCGGCCTCTTTGTTCCGCCTCTGGCTCAGATAGGGAACCGGGTTCTGTACCTGTTCTTCACGCACGTGCGGGAGCTGTTCGGGGAGATCATGCTGAAGCCGGTGGTGCGGCCGCTGCGCTGGTCCAACATGGCCACCATGCCCGCCCTGCCCGAGACGCAGGAGAGCATCAAGGAGGAGATCCGACGACAGGTATGCACACGATACACACACATACATGCACACATAGACATGCACACAATGCACAGGCATGCACACAATGCACACACACATGCATGCACACAGATGCACACACTCATAGACATACACACACA
>CM059265.1:41752935-41760435 GCA_030347295.1 Setipinna tenuifilis
TGGTGTGTTTTTTTTAGGGGGGTGGGATAATTCATATACATGGCTCAGTGGTAAACCTAGCTCTGAGCGTAAAGTCGTAAACCCCCTAACAGAAGGGCCACATTGCTTTATCCTCCTAGCTAAACATAGCCAAAGAGCTCCTTTATTAGATGTGTTACCCCATTTACTCTGGGGTACATTATCCAGGTTTGCCACAGAACCACAGCCCTCTTGTCCGGGGGCCCTGTAGCCACAGGTGTCGTTGCCGTAAAGCAGTCAAACAGTGGCAGCCCCCCCCAGCATGCTCATCTGCTTCCTCAGCATGATGGTGGTGTCCAATGCCAGGGTCTGCCACTGCCATACTACAGTGTCACAGCATCCTCACCACTTACCAACACTCACTTTAAACACTGATCAATTTTCACTTATAAAAAAGTTTCAATTCTGAACACTGATCAATTCTCACTTAAAAAAAACCTTTAAATTCTGACCACTGATCAATTCTCACCTAAAAACTTAAAAATCCTCACAGCTGATTGATATTTACTTAAAATTAAATTTCTATCTGAACTTCAAAATCACTTAAAATCATGTTGTTTTAGATTATTATCTCACAGTGATAAGGTGTTTAATTAGGTAAATAACCTGTCCCATTTTCCTTGTTTTTGTCTGTGACGATGCAGAAGGTTCACCTAATGACCTCTGGCTGGGGTTTAATCGATGCGCTGGACGACCACCCCAATCTATTTTGCCGTGTCCACACTTGTAGTGGATCTATTCACAGCTATCTGGCAGTTCTCAATATTGAGTTATTGATTATCCTGTTTGTGGGTGGTGTGCTTTCTTTGCTCATTCTTCTACTCGTTGGATAAAGCGGTTAGCGTGCCACCTTGCCCGTGCCTGTGGCCCCTCTGCAAGACGCCAAGCTAGCAAAGCAAATGACACTCACTTCCCTTCCTGTCGCTAACTGCTAGCCGCATAGCCTGCTGAAGTAACCCCCTGTACATGCGGACAACACAAAGCGAATGACCGACTCCGACTAACATGACAGAATGACTGACTGAAGGTGAACTCTGCTCCGCTCTGCTCACTCACTCAGATTGACACAGTGGTTGTGAATCAGACACCGAAGAGAAATAAATGGGTCAGGACTACACTGGGTTTTAGTCTGACACTATCTGGTTGTTTTGACGTGAGGAACAGACGGATCAATTTATTGATTAATTAACTGACTGACTGCGTAAGTGTTTTTTTGTTATGAGCCACAGGCGTGGCCGGGAAGAACATAGGCCATTCTGTGACCATCTGTCAAATCATGGTGATTGATTGTGTGACAACTCATTGCAACCGAAACTACTTATGCTGTGCATCCATCTCCAGTTTCTTATTTTTAATATTGATTTTTCATAATGGCTTTTTGTAGTCTTTGTTTCTGCTAATGATCTTCTATAGGCAAATAATAAAGTGTCAGTCTTAAGTGTGCTGTTGTGGTGTTGTGACTAATGAAACGCCTGACTGGATGGATAGATAGATAGATAGACAGATAGATAGATAGATAGATAGATAGATAGATAGATAGATAGATAGATAGATAGATGGGTGGGTGGGTGGGTGGATGGATGGATTGATGGATGGATGGATAGATGGATAGATAGATAGATAGATAGATAGATAGATAGATAGATAGGTGGGTGGATGGATGGATAGCCCCTTGAGGGTTACTGTATGTCATGGGCTTTTGTTGTTTTTAATTGATAGGGCAGTTGAAGACATAACAGGAAATTAAGCAAGGCAAGCTTTATTTATACACACATATCACACATACACCTGAGGAAGACCGTGTGAGGTCGAAACGTTGTGTTTAATAAATTGGTGAGCAGCGACAGTGTGCGGATTCTCTTCTCTCTCTTGAAGCTTTATTTATATAACACATTCCATGTACACAGACAGCCCAGTCCAAAGTGCTTCACATAGAATTCATTAAATAAATACACTTATAGAAATGCCTAGAAAATGCATCTGTTTACATGACACATAAAAGTGGGGGTTTAAGAGAAAGGGTGAAAAGACAGGAAGACCCTGGATCCCTGGGTTTATGGCAGGGGCATAGCCAGAATTCACAAAATGGGTGGGCCTAGAAAAAATCAGGTAGGCCTAGCCCTAATAGCATAGGTTACTATTATGACTTAAACCATCAATCAAATAATGTAAGCCTTATGATTGGGTGGGCTGGATTGACACAGGCCCGCCCCAGCCCACCTGTGGCTATGCCTATGGTTTATGGTATAGGCGGCTTCGCTGACCACGGCATGGATGGATAGATGGCCTCTTGAGGAGTATGGCATTTCTATGTATAATGTGCTTTAGCATACTCAAATGATTGCTAAGCTTAGCCCATACAGTACTTTCCGTCACTGTGCCTCATCATGCCATGGCGAGATTCCACCAGAACAGTTGCACGAGTATCTGGATTTCAATCATTTCTCCTGAGGAACACTCCAGGGCTCTCTGGCTGCTTGTGTCTTTGAATGATAACCTTGGTTAACTTGAAATAGTCTGCCTTCAAACAGGCAGTCAGAGGTGACGGCCCTTGGCTTATGCTCCTCACACCAATGGCCAGCCCAGCTGAATCTCGATGCACGGCTACAAGATTTGATGATTGTGGCCAGGGACTTGGGGGCAGAGGTGTAGCTGGCCAACAGACGACACAGGCAACTGTTTGGGCCCCCAGCCCAGTAAAGGGCAAAGGGCCAACATTTAGGTCCAACTATATCAGCTGCAATGCTGTTTTCAGTGGAGGTGGTGCGTTTTGCTTTGGAGCCCCAACAGAGAGAATCGCCTCTGGTTGGGGGTTATTGCCCCTATATATTAAGAATTTATTTGCAGACCTACCGTAGGGGTCGGAGGTCAGTGATTATTGGCTTCTTTAATGCCTTATCTTTAAAGACATGCTGCACTGTCTAATTAATGTACACAAATTTAAAAACCGAAGAACTCTATATATGTTCCATATAGTAATAATGATTGACATTAAGTTATTGATTCAGTAAGTCATTTCCCAAAACAGATACTCAGCAGTGATGTAAATTCATTAACATTTTATCCAAAGATGTCTTTATTAGGAAGAACTTGGTGAAATGCATCAAGTCTGTGCTGATGGGTGCTTTGGGTTACAGAATTAAGTAAGCACCCCATACCTGGGCGATCCGGAAAAATTAGACAATTGCAGAGGAAAACAACCAAAAACAAACAAAGAATATCGCGCACCTTTCTGCCACTGGCTGAGCATTTCCACCTGGATCACCCTGCCCTACGTGACCTACTTTCATTTAGGGTAGACTCTTTTAAGTTGTGCTTTTGTCTGCATACCATATTGCTGACCGCTCTGACCTGGACAGACGACCCGCCGCTTAGGAATGCGGAATCGGCACCGATCGCCCTTAAGTCCGTCTGGACGCAAATAATCTTTCGGAGACCTACCGAACTAATATGCTGTTGTAATGTACGTAGCGTGACATAACCTAATTTTCCATCGTGTTGTCCCTTTATCTTTGTCCCTGACTACTTCTTTAAATCGGAGAGAGGAGAGGCACACGCATCACGTGACTGACACCGCTTCGAGTGACTCCAACTGGTTTCCGTTATATTTGGGAAGATGGTCAGACAAGTCGTTCAGGGGCAGGGTTTGTCGTTTAATACAGAAAATGTCGTTGTAAGCATGTTTGCATTGAAGCACTAAAAAGTCTCAAACGCGAACGAAGAATGCGTCAGTCTTCGTAGAAAGTGTAAAATGGCCATAATAAGGGAACTCAAAGTCTGCCTTCTCGGGGTAAGTGGAGAAAAAACTTCCTCCGCCGGATTCCTCGCAGATTTCGCGAGTCTGCGGTTCCGTTGCTCGTCTCGGAGGGCAACATGACCAAACCGCGTCTGGTAACGTTATTGTCCACAAATTACTGATTCTGCTGTTTGGCATTAGCTGTGATTTCCGAGCGGAACGCAAACTTTTAGACGATTTCGAAAAATCGATCTGTTTACTGACAGAGTAGCCTCTTTGGTAATAGCCAGTCGTAATTGCCTAACGTCAATCTATTTTTGGAAAAACATCTTCGCTTGACGATACATTGTAGCGTTCGTAAGCCGCACAGCGAGTAGGCAAAGCCGGTGTCTCTCGCTAGGCCGCTACATGTTTCTGTGTTCATTCAGATGTCATTTTCTCCGATTGCATTGCGATGCCAATTCAACATCCACAGCCATGACGTCACATTGTCAGGCAGCTGGCCTCAGGACAGCAGCCCGAGGCGTAGAGCGCTTTTGTCTACAGGAATCCGGCGTTCTGGGGATAGTTTCAGGAATCGAAATGTTTTGTCAACATTGGCAGTCTGGCCACGGCTATGCTAATATTTTCCAGAGTCATTACGGAAGTGTTCGCCCATGGATGCTTGGAAATGGAGCCATAGCCAATGATAACGACTGGACAAACGGGATAATATCGGGTGGCGAGATTTCTTCTTCACCTGATGTCTACTTTTTCTCCTTGTCTCGTAGGATACGGGAGTGGGGAAATCCAGTATTGTGTGCCGCTTCGTGCAGGACCACTTCGACCACAACATAAGTCCGACCATAGGGTAAGGATGACATCGACACATTCTTAGCCGAATTTTCTGTCTACACAGGGCTCGGTGCCTCTGTAGTGTAAAGAGTGAACGTGACTAATCTGTGGTTTTGTCTAGCTAGGATAGCGAAATAGCTTAGCTCATCGTTTTGAAGAGGGGGAAAAAAGTATGTGTGTCTGGTCTACACTTTTACACTCCAGCCTAAGCTGTTATCAGTCTGAAACCCCACTGACTCAGCAAAGCATTGCTTCCAAAGGCTTATGAAAACATGTATATGTTATTGACAGCTGAGGTAAATTATTAGGAAAAGGCCCAGGGATTTTATACACAGTTTAACAATACAAGTGTGTGTCACATGGTACCAATACTCAAGCAAAGCTACAGCAGGAGCAGTCCAACAGGCAGACTATATGGCCACTAATGAAAAACACACGCTGACTTAAGCATGAGAGAGGGGGGACGCAGAAACACACACAACTGCAAAATCACCAAACACAAGGCACAGAATTAGAAGGGAAAAACCTCACGCACGAGGGATTACGGGGCGAAATCTATGTCGTAACACAAACACGGATCTCAGTCTAAGAACAAATGTTGTTATTCACTTCCGCGCGTTGCCCAGCACCCCTCTGCCACCAGAGGCTGGTTAGCTGGTCCACCAGCTACAGCTACAGCCACAGACGCAGGTGGCATGGTGAACAATGGGCCTTGGCGCCCCCCCTAGGCCCCCCCCCCCCCATAGAAGGGCATCGCACACAGAGCCCAGGGCTGTCAGGCCCGCGCGCTCCCTGGGGGTGACTGCAGCTGGGCAGGGTGACGTGACAAGGCCGGCTGGTGTCTCTAGCTCATGTCCCCGGCCTAAGGGACAGACAGACAGGCCACTGGGTCCTGGTGTGGCATGGTGTGGCACAGCACGGCCTGCTGCATGCTGCACACACACCCCCCTGTGGTGACATAAAAGATGGGCAGGGGTCCCTCTCAATGGCAGGAATGAAATATAGGCCTTTCTTGGGGCAGACAGGGGTGACATGGGGAGCCTACTGGTTGGGGCGAAGGATGCAGAGGTGCACTGGGGGCTGTGCCTATCATGGAGGAGGGGGGTGTGGAAGTGTCCATACCCCTACCACTACTGCTACCCTACCCATACCCCTACCCCTACTGCTACCCTACCCCTACCCCTACCCCTACTTCTACCGCTAACCCTAAACCCTAAACCCTAAACCCTAACCCTAAACCCTAAACCCTAAACTCTAAACCCTAACCCCTAACACTAACCCTAACTCTACCCCCTACCTCCTACCCCTACCCCCTGGCCCAGGCAGAGAGGAAGGGTATAGATGCCAGCAGTCCCTGTGTTCTGGACCCTCCTGCCCAGGTCTAGTCCTGCTTGAGCTCTTGGAGTAACAGCCCAGTGACTGTGACTCTGTGACCTGCTGCAGCTGGGTTAGGTTGTCGTTACATGCATCTGTAGACCAGGGACACGACTTTAGGAGCGCAGTGCTTACTGGCACTGGTCTGAGTAGCATCCTGTATGTTTTTCATTGTAATCTGTACAAAAATAAGCAGTTTACTTTGTGGCTACATAGTAATGTTTGGACAGCCCCCTGGTTGACAAATATGGCCTAGCACATCCCTGGTTCTGATACATTACATGTCTCTGGGTGGTCAGCTTTAGGCAGAACTGCCCAGATCCTCCAGGGGGCACTGTTCACAGCTCTGCCATCAGTGTGGGTGGCAATGAGGAGAATCAGTGTTTTTTATTTCTTTCCTTTTTATTTTTGTTGCTTTTATTGCCTTTAATCGATAGTATGGTCACGAAATGAGAGGGAGAAGAGAGAGATGGGGATACAAGGATGGTTTATTGTCACATGCATAGACACACTGGGTAGAGCAGGACATGGAGTGAAAGTGGTGAAGTGATCAGGAAGTGACCCAGGCCGATATTGAACCTGAACCCCGAGAGGGATGGGATGGGATGGAGACCAGAGCTCAGGCTTAACCCTTGGTTGTCATGGCACCTACACAATTATGGGCTGGCACAGATGCTGGGGTGTCTGATGTCTAAAGGATGGGCCGTAAGGGCTCGAAACGTCACTATTAAACTAAAATTTAAAAAATAATTTTGACGGGAGCTCTCCAGTGGGCGGATTTTCATTGGTCTCAACAGATACTGGTGTGGACATAGGCAGGTGAGCATGACACACTAAAACTCAACACAAGCTAATGTATAACAAAACTAAATCATTATACATGCCCAGGAAAATGGGGCGAAACGTACACCCCTTTTGTAGTAAATAATAGAAAATCCTTGTTTTTACTCAACACTGTATCTCACATATACCTTTCTAATGGCTGCATGACCCAACAATTTATGTTTAGATATTCAGATGATGGTGACATTCCCAACCTTTTTGTAGAGATTTATCTGAGTTTCCTAAACATTAGAAAAAAAATATTAACTTACCCTCAATTATAGTCTTATCCAATTTTACCTGGTTAAAGGCCCATGTTTGCTATTCCTGCATTTAAAGACCCGGTCAGTGTTGAGTCCAGTTATTAAAGAAAATACATAGGGGGTTAATGCACTTCACGCAGTCAGATCAAATCGATTGACTTGTTTCGGGCAGTTTACAGAAGTGTGCATGCATAGCATAACCACAGGTATGAGTCATGAAGCCTCAGAGGTGCATATTATGGCCCTACACGCCACAGCATGTTCACGCTGCTCGCTCTGGCTCCCATCCCAGCATGCATCAGGAGATCACAACAAGCTATAGTAAGGGCCAGGGCAGTGGCACACATTCCTGTTTTAAAGGGCCATTGGGCTTATTTTATTATATGATTATTTATATGGGGTGCAAGTTATGAAAACCCTGCTGCTGTTATTGGTAATGTCTGCAATAGGCAG
>CM059265.1:41765435-41790435 GCA_030347295.1 Setipinna tenuifilis
TGTGTGTGTGTGTGTGTGTGTGTGTGTGTGCATGTGTGTGTGCGCGCGCGCGTGTGTGTGGTTTCCTGACTGTAGGAAGTTTATTGCTGAATCAGTGTATGTGTGACAGTATGTTTATGTTTTGTTATTGTGTGTGTATGCAGACATGAGTTTATGTTGTTACTCTGTGTCTGTGTGTGTGTGTCTGTGTGTGTGTGTGTGTGTGTGTGTGTGCACGTGTGTGTGGGTGGGTGCAAGCTGTGTTTGTGCCAGTGTGTGGGAGGTTGCTGAGTGAGCATGTGTGGCATCAGTGCTGCATTGCAGAGCTTGTGTGTGTGTGTGTGTGTATGTGTGTGTGTATGTGTGTGTGTATGTGTGTGTTTATGTGTGTGTATGTGTCTTGAGTCTGTGAAAATGTGTGTGCTTTAAGGCAGAAGTCAGGGTGTGACACATTGAATGAGAAGCATGGTCTGAGTTTCCGTGTTGCAACTGTTTGAGTGTGTGTCTGTGCATAGTTTGTGTTAATCTGGGACTGAAATATATACGTCAGCAGTCAGGAAAATGGATGTCATCACAGCTTTCGGGTCAGGAGGCCTCAGCATTGTGCTGACATCACTTCCTGTCTGTAGTCCCTATGCAGTCTGCCTGAGGGAAGAGTGGACGCGTGGGTTAGTGTGTAGCTGTGTGTTAGTGTGGTAGTGTAGGTCAGGGCCAACCCTGGGTAGTAATAAACTAACTTACAGGATTCAAAAGTATTCAAAAGTTCACTAGTTGATTGCTGTGATTAGTTACTAAGGGGGGGGCAGTGTGTGTGTGCATTGTTGGTGTGTGTGTATGTGTGTGTGTGTATTGTTGGTGTGTGTGTGTGTGTGTGTGTGTGACACACAGATGTCAAGGCAGGGGTTACTGGAACTGAGTGTTAGGGTTAGGGTGTCTATTTGTAGTTCAGAGTGTAATAGTGGGTTTATTTCTAACATTATTTCTGTCGTTATGGTATTATTTTCAGGGCTGTAGTGTAGTATGAGATGGTATAGTTTACATATGTAGTCAGAGCCTCACACGTTTGGGCTTGCATTAGCTGTGAGAACGGTGATGTCATCAGCCTGCCTGTGACCCTCTACCTGTGTGGTTGATCCTGTTGGGACTTGCTGGAGTATGTAACACACATACAATACAGTACAGGTTTTCACTGTGTTTGTAATCACCACTGCCACCATGTTGAGTATAGCCAAGGCTAATTTTCAAATCAAAGTGAAGGCCTATATGTTTAAATAGTGGCAGGCCCCTCCAAACACCTGCAGCTAAAGCTGGGCCTTAGGCCTCCAGAGGCTCAGGGGCGGTGGGAAGACTGGGCCCGCTAGACATGGATGTGCATGTGTGTGCACGTGTGTACATGTGTGTGCGCATGTATGCGCGTGTGTGTGTGTGTGTGTGTGTGCGTGTGTCTGTGTGTGTGCGTGTGTCTGTGTGTGTGCGTGTGTCTGTGTGTGTGTGCGTGTGTGTGTGTGTGTGTGCGCGTGTGCGTGTGTATGACCATGCATGTGCCGCTCCATCAGCACAGAGCTGGGTAGAGCCAGAGGGTCAGTGACCCGGTCTCAGGAAGTCCGGTGCTAGAGTGAAAAAGAAGTGAAAATGGCTCGGCCAAGGCAAATTATTTGGGTGTAATTTATAACTCAGAAAGATGATGCGCGAACTGTGATGTACAAGTTTCTCTTCCCCATTTTGCAAAAGTTATTGTTACTGACACTTTCAGTGATATTATCATACGTGCTCACACACACACACACACACACACACACACACACACGTACACACTTACAAATACCCCTTGCACGTATGGAGTAGGGGTCATTTTTTTGTATGGTGTATGTTATGTGTACATGTTAGTCTTGTATATATATTAAGAAAAGCATTGGCATACCTACACCCCATAGTTGTGAGCCTGTAGTTGGTTTTATATGCCGTTTTACCTTACAGTTTTTCATGGTGTATAAGTCATCAGTGTGTGCTGTTAGGTCCCAACCATGAATGAAATTTAAAAACAGACCAACAAAGAAATGACAAATGTTAAAAGTTCCTTTTTTCTAAACAGGAACACATGTAGGGCTAAACCTGGGATGACACTCTTATTATAAAAGAGGTCATACCTCATGATTACTTGGTTTCATAATTATGTATTTTTAAATAATAAATTGCTATAGCTAATTGATTAATGTGGTCATTTTTAGTTCCACTCCCTGGCGCCAATGTACTACAGAGGATCTGCGGCCGCAGTCATCGTTTATGACATCACAAAGCTGGTGAGTTCCATTCCTCCTGAATGTTTGACATTTGGTTGTGGAACTTCTGTCCGCTGGACACTTTGTATCACTGCATGTTGTTGTCTGTGGGTTTCAGGAAGTCAAGCGTTGTCCTTGATATTGCTACAGTTGCATTGTGGTCTAACCCAACCAAAACATTGCATTGTTTGGTTGGAAACTTTTTTTGTGCACCTCACCACAGACACACACACTCTCTTGTACACACATACACTTTCACTCTCACTCACTCATACACACACACACACACACACACTTTCACTCTCTCTCTCTCTCTCTCTGTCTGTCTCTTTCTCTCTCTCTCTCTCTCTCTCTCTCACACACACACACAAACACACACACACACACACACACACAAACATTAGTTTTACCTGTTGTAAAGTTTAGCATAACTATTTTACTTGATGTAACATTTATGTTTATGGTCATGGTATTTAGCATTTTTTTAGCATTTCACAAGTTCTCATGTGTGAAAATTTAAGTGATGAACTTTGCTCTCACTCTCACCTCTGTCTCTCTGCCTTTCTTTGCCTGTGTATGTGTGTGTTTATGTGTTTATGTGTTTGTGTGTGTGTGCAGGACTCGTTCCAGACGCTGAAGAAGTGGGTGAAGGAGCTGAAGGAGCATGGCCCAGAGAACATAGTGGTGGCCATAGCAGGCAACAAGAATGACCTGGGAGACATCCGGTATCTACTGATGTCTCACTCACTCACACTATCTGTCTTGTGTGTGTGTGTCTGTGTGTGTGTGTGTGTCTGTGTGTGTGTGTGTGTGTGCGCGTGTGTGTGTGTTTCCTTTTCTATCTCTGTGTGTAGGCCTACCTCTTTCTTTCTCACCCCTTTTTTACATCTCTATTCGCTGCCTTCTTCATCTTCCTGTCTGCACCATGCTCAACTACACACAAATATAACACACATACACACACAAATATTATACACACATACACACACAAATATAACACACATACACACACAAATATTATACACACATACATGTCCAGAAGTAGCAGAATAACTAAGATGAATTCAGTAGACCGAACAGCAGATTTGCTGACTCAAGTCTGGTGTTCCTATCTGAGGGACATACAGGGTCTTGCCCAATTCAGTTCTCTAACAAACCCAGAGATCGACTCTGATGATTACATCCAACATGGCTTACTGCTTGAGTTTGACTCTCACAGTCTGACTTCATATCTCTGCCTTGGATTGTTGCTACTGTGTGTGTGTGTGTGCATAGTGTGTGTCTGTGCATAGTGTGTGTGTGTTTGTGTGTGTGGGAGTGTGCATGTGTGTGTGCGTGCGTGCGTGCGTGTGCGTGCGTCTGTCTGTCTTTGTGTGTGTGTGTGTGTGTGTGTGTCTGTCTGTCTGTCTGTCTGAGAGAGACTTGCCCTGTTAGAGGAGGGGAGAAAGGGAGGCTGTGTATGTGTATGTGTATATGCGTATGTGTGTGTGTCTGTGTGCATGTGTGTGTGCATGTGTGTGCGGCTGTCTTTGTGTCTGTGTGTGTGTGTGTCTGTGTTTCTGTGTGCTTCTCTGTGTGTGTGCGTCTGTCTGTGTAGTTTTGTGTGCTCGGCCACCTGTGTTCACTCTTGCCTTGCTCGCTCTCCTTGCAGGGAAGTTCCCATGAAGGAGGCCAAGGACTTTGCGGAGTCCATCGCGGCCATCTTTATCGAGACGAGCGCCAGGAACGCCGTGAACGTGGAGGAGCTCTTCCAGAAGATCAGTGAGTGTCTCGCCGCGTCCCGTCCACCCTGTCACGCCTTCCTGTCTAGGCTCCCAGAATGCACCAAGCAGAGTGAGGCCCCCGTTTCGAAACCGCACGTTTTTGTTTTTTCACCCGCCGGCCTGCCCGCACGTCCCCGTGCCCGTGCCTGTGCCCGACCCCCGACGCATGAGAAGTAGTGTGAGATGGGCATGCCATGAGCACCTACACCTATGTCTGCATGGAGGACACCGCATCTCTGCTCAAACTCCACTTGATGATGGTCGCTGGGGGATTCCTTTAAGGGATGTACTCATTTTAATGCTCACTGTTCCTTTAAGGGATGTACTTAGTTTGATGCTCACTGTTCCTTTAAGGGATATAAACACAGTGGGTGTAAGCAGGTCCATCGAATACTCAGCTGTTTTCTTCTTTTGCATGCTGCATCACAACAACAGCTGACGTGTCCCACAAGGGCTTAGCTCTGAGAATAAACAAAAATATCTGATGGAGGCAGCATATGGCTTTTATCTAAATTATGGAAGCGCGTTGCAGAAGAAGAGGTGTGTGTGTGTGTATGTGTGTATGTGTGTGACCCGTGCCCCCCTTTTTAGCGTAAAGTGTGTGTAGAGAACGCCTGGCACTGGTGTGGTCAGGTGGAGTGGTGTGTATGACTTACCGTGAACCGTAAGGGCGTGGCTTGCACTTTCCCTATGCCATATAGTCACCCCATCCCCAGTGACATCATATTAAGGCACACCTGAAGTGTGCACTCATTCCCTATAGAGTGCTGTACGTAGTGAATCAGCCCATCGGTCCAACTGACACACTACACAGTGAATGACAGAACAAGAACAGATCACACTCTGTGATTAGTCCTAATCTTCCTCAGTGACGTGGGATAGGTACAGAGTTCTGGATGTTTTTGCTTGCTGCAGACATGGTTAGTTATATTTGCATCATGAATATACCATTGTGTGCTTTGCTTTAATGTTTTTTTTTTCATAATGCATGTGTACGTTTTGAAGGTGTTATTTCTAAACATGTTCTTGTAATGTTATTGTTCAACCTCTATAGAAAGGATTAAGTGCATGATTGATTGTGGTAATTAAGAGGATGTGTGTATGTACTTCAAGAGTGACATAGGACTTTAGCGGTGACCTTTGTGACCTTGTTTGTGTTTATGTGTGCGCGTGTGTGTGCGTATGCGTGTGTCTGTATGCGTGTGTGTCTGTGTGTGTGTCTGTGCGTGTGTATGTGTGTGTGCATGTGTTTGTACGTGTGTGCGTGTACGTGTGTGCGTGCGTGTGTGTGTGTACGTATGCGTGTGTGTGTGTGTGTGTGTGTGTGTGTGCTGCAGGTCGGCAGATCCCACCGCTGGAGAACCCAGAAGTGGACAGCAACGAGTCGTTCAAGCTGACCCGTCAAGCCACCCCCTCCAGCCGCCGCTGCTGCTAAACAAGGCCACACAGAAGTACACACACACACACACACACACACACACACACACACACACACACCTGAAAGCACACATACACGCATGCACACACACTGACACTCACACACACACATACACATGCATGTCAGGGCCTGTACACACAAGCTTGTTTATACACATGCACACCCACATGTATGCACCAACACACACATGCACCCAAACACACATCCACATGCACACAAACACACACCCACATGCACACATGCATCCACACACACATACACATGCACACACATGCTTACCCACACATACATCCAGCCATACACATACGTGCACAAATTGTTTTGAGTTCAAAGTGCCAAAGCACACAACCGTCCAATTCCATCAAAGCACACAGCTATGTCTAGCCAGAGCACCAACATGGCTCATTTTGTTCACACATGGACACAACACACACACACACACACACACATAGACATGTGTACACGCCTGAAGCTCTTACAGCAACATATGCAAACAGCGCTCGTCCACACACACACACACACACACACACAGTATTTTTAACGTTTACAAGGCAGACTCATATACCACCCTTAAGTTCCCCCACTACCAGTGCCACTGAGCAGACAAACCCCTTCTAACCCCAAACACTTTGGTGAGTGGGGGAAACCCAGCATCTTGCCACCCCCTCCCTCCCCCCATCCACACAGGACACCCCAGTCCCAGCCATGTACTTCCTCAGCTGCAACCATAGCAACCCATAGTCATACAGGAGCAGTCCTCCCGACAGTAGCAGGATCTAGAAGACAAGGCTTCAAATTTGCCCCCGCCCCATAAGACATGGCTTCTACTGCTCTCTCCAAGACAACGCTTTCACCCCCCTAATACAATCCATAACAAGACCCTCCGCCCTTCACACCGCAACCCTAAGACCCCACTCCTAGCCCCCCCGCCCCCCCTCCTAGGCCACAGGCCCACGGCCAGGAAGAAGAGGATGTGGAGGAGGACGGGGGATCTGACAGGGACGACTTTCCTCCATAGCGCCACACACCAGCACAGCACAGCACAGCACAGCACAGCACAGCACAGCACAGCAGAGCCAAAATGGCGCCAAGGGGGAGCAGTTGGCAGCAGAGGATCCCCTTGAATGACTTTAACGGTGTTTTTCTTTTTGTTTTTCTTCGGGGTCCAGCCATTGCTGTCACTGCCTCTGGTGGGGGGAGTGTTTTGAGGAAGGGCCACAGCCCTTAGCCCAGGCCTCCAGGGCTTTGTACCTTGCAAACACACACACGCACACACACACACACACACACACACACACAGGCCTGTTAGCCGTCCACAGCGCACCGCCTTAAGGACCTCCAGGGACAACAACAACGCGTCGGAACTAGATCAGGGAGACCGCTTCATCCCCCCCGTTGCCAAGGTAACAGGGACCAGGTTGTGTTCAGCGGAAGCAGGAGTGTGCGGAACCGGAGTGGCCAGAAGGTTCCGGAAGCAGGGCCTGTGTGAACACGCAGTCACTTCCTGTTTGCAAAGGAGAAGAGGTTTTTTTTTAGAGATCTGCTCTTCCTGTCTTCAAAGGAGGAGAGGTCTTTTTAGAGATGTCCACTTCCTGTCCTGTCTGCAGAGGTGGTGAATTCTTTATCGACATGCCCATTGTTGTTGACTTTCCAGATGTCTCTTAGAGGAATGTACAACTAGCTCATATCTTAATCCATGATTGTGTACAGGTACATTTTATTATTTTTTCAATCTAAACATGTCACTGTAACATATACTAGGGAGACTGTTGTCACCATTTAAATTAATGTTTTGATGAGTATTTCCATTTTCTAGTAGATTTGGTGCAGCAGTTGCAAAAGTTCGCTTGTATGTTGGATGTAAAAGAAGCTGTGCTTCGCAAAACTAGTAGGCCTGTAGGCAGGCGCACCAACATGAGAGCGTTATCATGGCATTTACACATGTTGTCCAGTAGGTGGCATCAGACCTCTGTCATCCCATAAAGTGCCTTAACCAGAAACTGATGTACATGTATTTAATGGGTATGTGACATGTATGTAGTGTTGTATTTTAGATTCCTTTTCCTTATGCCTTTGTTGTTAATCTGTCTGCATGTTTTTTTCCCCTCTGTGCACAAAGAGCAGTGAGCAAACATAACTGGCCCCTCTCCCATTGGCTGTGTGTCATCACCTGTTGTATTGTGACTGGTTGAAATAGTGCATGTCATAATCACCTGGCATACATCAGATAGACAGAAGCAGCCCGCTGTAGCCTTGCTGGTTTCAGCAGAGTGGCAGGCCATGGGGTGCTTTTTCAGTAGTGTTGGGTCAGTCACCTCGAAAAAGAAAATGTGGAAACCTGAAAATCTGGGAGACCTTAGTCACCCATGGACAACTTGTCACTGTCATCCAATCAGAACACTATGACATGGTCATGTGATTGCCCCTGCAATATTGCTAGAAAAAGCAATGCACCATGCATCGTCACCTTCACACTGCTGACAAACATACGTTAGGTGACTTTAGACAGCCAGTGGCATGAAACACTAACAAAATCCCATAGTTGCCCATGGCTAAAGGACAGGGAGGGACTGAACAGAACATAAACAAATGGCAATATACGGTACTAACATGCATAGCTTGACGCTGTCATTTCCTCATAAGAGAATGCAACCGAAATATTCCATTATCTGGCTGGCCGAGATCTACGGTTTGTAGTTTGTACGCCAGCGTAGCGCCAAGTCTGAGAAGATGTGTATGGTGTGTCACTGCACCAGTCATAGCACTGTCTGACCTCTGTGTATACTGATAACGTGATGCCAGGTCAAAATAACGTGCCTTCAGACCAACCCCACCCCCTCCCCCCCAACCCCCTTTGCTCTGAATAAATTGGTGCACTTTTTTGATTGGAGAAAAGAGCCTAGGTATTATTACATGCGAAGTTGTGAGTTTAGTTATTGCCCCCCCCTACCGCAAGAATATGTGCTTTTGTGAGGCACAGCCTGAAGTGCCTTTGTGTCATTTTGCTGGTTGATACATGATTGATCGTGTGTGTGTGTGTGTGTGTGTGTGTGTTTGGTTATTTGTTAACACTAGTAACAGGCATAGTTTGTGGAATCAATGGTATGATGAAACATTGATTTAGCCGAAAGATGCCAGTCAGTAATAGATAGGACCAAAATTGCCCATATCCAGTTAATCATTTATGTGAAACCCGAGACATTTCTCTAAGACAAACCACTATGAATTTTGAATGTTTTTTTTCTCTACTTGCCCCAGACAAAATAATGGATGGACTTTGTGCACAAATTACCCCCCCCCCCCTTTTTTTAGGTTGATACTCCGGTGTTGACACTGACGTGTGGCCATACTCATTTCTTGATGTGCCTTAAGCTGACAATAGATGTGAACCATGTCTGCCAAACACTCTACGAAGAGAAGAATTTAAGCCACAAATTCCTCACAGCTGCCTAAATCTGTGTGATAATACGATATGTGGATTAGTAGTATATGTTCTGACAGTATGGATTGAAAGGCCTCTGAAAGATATGTGCTGCAGGGTAGCCTTGTAGCCAGTAACCATGGCAAAGTTGAACTTAAAACACAAGATACTGCATATTAGTTTATTAGATGTTAGCAGTCAGGGTGACATTTAAGGATTTCGGTGTACTTTTTTTATCTTTTAACCTCCAAAACATGGTGTTTAAAAAAAAAAAAAAAAAAAAAAAGTACAGTTTTGACCTGACAGACTTGTGGCCCCAGACCAAGGTCCCATCTCGTTGGTGGCCAGCCTTGACCGGTGTTACACAAAGTTACAGAGCTGAGGACGCAGCACTGCCACGCCAAAACACATGTGCTGGCCTTTGGGGTGGCGCAACGGAACACAAATCGTCCGATCTGTGGATCACAGGGGTCCTAGGCCAGCAGTGAAAAGACGCTAGGCTGCCGTTCTGACGCACGCCTGTGTCGTCAGATTAGCGTGCTTATTTTAGCCTTGTCGGACAGAAAAATGAGGGTGTTGCTTGGTATTGATTATCTGATGTCGTGTTTGTGCTTAAACCACAGCCTGTGTATTCTCTGCACTTAGTTCCACAATGTACTGTGGGTAATAGGCCATTACAGTCTTTGCCGTGCCAATGCTTTCAGCCTGACTCTGTTTGTTTGTATGACCCAGGCAGCCTGTCTTAACATTCTGTATTAATCACTAATAAAGTCATAATTTGTCTACTCTTAATTAAGTCCACTGCTGTCCATTTATTTCCCTTTTAGCCAATCTCTGTGCACAGATGAACGGGAACATTCCCCAACGGCTATCCCTGCCACCAGTAACATGAGAGAAGCGCTAGGCTCCCGTCCTAAGACCTGTCACCACTTTGCGTTTGAGGGCCACAGCTAGCGAGCATGTGCGGGTACTTTTCATAACATTGTGTTAAAAAATAGCGGTATGAAGACTATGATTAGAGCAGGCAACGTGTTACAAAAATAATCCTCAAGCACTCTCCAGCGAAAAGGCCACGGGCGTAATCGAGAGCGCAAGGTGTAAATCGATATGTCTGTAAAATGATACTTTGTCCCCACCTTTGGTAGAAAAAATGAATGTACCCTGAGTGGGTACCTAACAAAAATAGAGAGGAATGTTTTTAAAAAAAAACATCACTCGTTGTTAGACAGTTGGCAGTTTTAAAATTCAAATTTGGTGTAATTAAACTATTTAAAAACAGAATAAAAGAAACAGTTGGGGATTTAATGTACTGGCACAGAAAGCAGATGTTGGTTTGATACCAGAGTAAACCAAATCTCTCTCAGTCTCTCTCAATTTTCCATGTCATATGTTATTCAACAAACAGCAATTACTTAAACACCAAAAAAGACACGAAATCAAATCTACCAGTTGGCTAGCAATCTTTACAGTAGGCTACGTCTGTCTCATCAGGGTTTGACCTTTGAGAATGCTGAACGTAAGTGCGTCTGGGACAGGCATAGGCCTGGCAGCGATGCGATGACTGACCCTTGCGAACCGCATTTCTCACTTGTCATACTAGGGGGGCCGGTGTTTACCGCCGGGTGACCGATAGCTCCACAGAGGAGGCGAGAGGAGGAGCGCTGTTGCAGCAATTCAGGATGTATATGTAAGGTGTATACACGAAAAACTCCAAGCGGACGCCCACCTTTGCAGCTTTATCTTCTCATGGGCTGGCTTTTTTTTACATATTGTCATGGCAATGGGTTTTGCTTATTCCTCGTTCACCAAGAGCTGTCCGTCCACGGCGCGTAGACGGCGGGTGGTAGTTTTTTTGTCTGTATTTGTTTAGAATGCATGTTAACAGATTAGACTATTTATACTGCCAGCGTGCCGTGAGCGTGCTCTGTCCGTGGTGAACGTTCAGAATGCACAAATAAAAATCAAGTCTATTTTTTTCTGTGCGTTATGTGAGCTTATTCAGCCAAACTCCAGCACAACTATACATTCCATGTCAACTATGTTATCAATGTATCTATTGACACAGGGATATACCCCCCCCCCCCCCCACACACACACACACACACACTGTGTGGAAAAAATATTACCACTCGCCTACAGTTGCATTAAAACAAACCTATCGATATCCCTATCACCTATCAAGCCATCAATATTGGCCTTGTCATACCAGATCTGCCATACAAGTGCAGTAGGCTACGTGGACAAGGAGATTTAACAGTTTATTCACCTGAGGTAGGACAGCGTGACTGCTGCCAAAGAGGCAAAACTTACCACAACTTTACAGAAGGGGTGAACAAAATGCGTTTGCTTGTCACCCAACATGTAATGGAACAATGCTTTGGCCTTATCAAAGTGATCAAGTTGTACTGTGTGCAGCTATGCTTTCTACACATTGTTTGAACTAAAAAAAAAAAAAAATAGAGAAACGCATGTTGTGTCAATGCAATATCAATGGGAAACTGGGCCATGTGGCTTAAAGACACTGGCCTAGTGTATTTAAAGACGGCTGGCAGCTGATGCCCTGTGTGCACGCACCTTACACGAAGAGATGCCCGGTGTCAATACAAAAACGCCGTCCACGCGCCGTTCACGTTCAAGGCTATGTGAATGAAGGCTAACCAGAAATTGATAAAGTTATCAAGTGTAGGCCCGCGTGTTAAACAATCATTGTACGGCGCGAGACAACCATATGTGTACTCTCGGAGAAAAGAAAAAAGTAAAAACAAGACTGTTAGTTTGACTGTTAGTCGGTGTCCCCACCCACTATTGTTCACGCACATCAAAGGACCCTAATTATCCGCAAATAAACCTAACCCAAGTTTATCTCAGTGCCCACCACAGACACAGCCTGCTGCCCCGATAACATTTGGGACAAGATGTTTTGAGGACATGTTCATCAACTTGCCTGATTACCACGGGGTATGATTGTAATCTAGATTGGATTTAGCATTCTCCAGGGTTAATAAATTGAGTTTGCTACCGGAATAAACAAGGATAACCCACCAATTAACCCTCAAGAAGTATCACTGACCAAGCATCGTTCCTGCGCGAGTGCGCGCTCAAGAGTCGCGCGTTCAAGTGCCTGGATCCTTCTGCTCGTTCGCTCTCAGAGCAAGCAACGTTCAGCGGCTTCGTGCAGGTTTGGGATTTCTCCGCTCGCAGTGCCCCCCCGGAACAGTCACCTAAGCGCATCCCCTGGAATCATGTCCAAACTAGAGCAAATTTTGATTTTGGATCCACCGGCCGACCTGAAATTCAAAGGTAAGGGGAATTACGCTATGTCACTGTCGTGAAATGACTGGTATGAAATAGCATGCTAACGTTAAATTGTTTGAGACGGCACCGGGTATAATTTAACACTCTCTTCGATTAGTTCACCGACTCTAAAACCGCCATTTTGAGGTAGAGGTACCGAGAATGTATGGGCCGCTGCGGATTCCCACACCGAAACGTTTGTGACGTTTCAACAAACGGCATGAGTTTGGCCATGGCATGCTAGCCCGGCTGGCTGGCTTGTCAGCTAATAGGCTGGCAGGCGTTTTGACAGCAAGCACGTTTCATTCTTGTGACTGAAGTTCCCTAGAGGAACGTCAGGGCATCCGTAACCACAAGCCATTGGTTTAATATCCAAAATAGTTGCCTCATAAGCCTACTGTCTCAACTTTGCGTTACTCAGGTAAATAGATAGACACTGACGGAGTCTGGACCCTCAACATTAGCCGGTTCCTTGCATCAAGGCAACGAAGAGACACTTGCATCCCATCGTTGTGGATGGTTATGTCCCTGTGCCAAGAGTTAGCGAGTTAGCAGAGAACGCTAACAGCAGTTGAATTGACTGTCCAAATTAGCTTTTTACATAAACTGTAGACTGATAAGCTGTTGACAGTCGGCTTACTATGTTGGAGGTTTACCCATTCCCCATTACCAGAGTACCAGAGCGTATACTGTCTGTGAACTGGTCAGTTCAGTGTGTCATTCAGTGTGGTGTCTGCCAAATGTATTGGCCAGTGATTTCACATGTAGTTTGGTTAACATTCGCGATTAGCCTCTTAGCCGATATGAAGCATGCGTTTAGTTCTGTGACGGCGTCTTTTTGTTGATCAAGAGTCAGTATTGACTTTTTAAGTTACAGTGTTGTTTATGAAACAGTAACAGAATGCGTTGATGAGCGATTTAGTTGCCTAGTCAGGAGCCGTAACGTTACCATTATGGTCTCCTCGGTTGGTATTGCGCATCACTGACTATCAGAAACATTAACTGAGGGCGGACTTCATGTGTTGTTGCCCCATGGTAAATAGCACTCAAGCGAGTCTAAATTGTGATTTATGTACAGGTAACTTTTTATGTTGACATGTTCTCGCCAGACTGTGGACGACTTTCATTCATAGCCTAACCGTAGCATGCTTGACGCAGCATCATGTTGTTGAAAGGAAATGAAACGTCTACATAGGTTGTAATAAATATTTTGGCGGGGTCTTCATTGTTTTTTTTCTAATCCACCGAATCAACGGGCGGATTCTTACCTACTGGCATGTTAGATCGCACATGTTGTTTGTTGTAAAGCGCCGTATACTCGCGCAACTGGGGTAGTGCTCATCTCCGCCGTAGGTGCGGTTTTTACGTAACTCGACACGGCCACGTCTGCCAAGCCCAAGTCTCCCAGTAGCTCGCCTAAGCAGCCCCCCAGGAAAACATTCTTTCAAGGATCGACTCCGCGTCTAGCTGCAGAATTAGCTAAATACGTGTTGTTTGAGGGAATCGTGGAATCGGCATAATGCCTGGCTTAAAAGTTTTCCTCCACGAATCAAGCATGTATGGAAAGCACTTACAACTTTACTAACTTGCGTAAAATATTCTCGTAGAAGTCAATACGTATAGGCCTGCTACATTAGTTGGTCGGTTTATCAACTGATGGAAAGTGGTCCAGATGCGACCAGATGGGCCGTCGTTGTGTGCGCGCGCGTTTAGATTCAGTCCCTGGTCGCATGAGTCTAATTGAACCTTTGGCAGGGATGATGTTTGCCTGACCAGATTTGATCACACTAAATGTGGAAATAATTCTATAATCAGCGAGGGGCCAGGCCTCCGCGCCCACGCCGTCTGTGGCGGCTCAGTCAGTCGCTGTCTCTCCCGTGCAAACTCCAGCCAAACTCCGTGGGTGATGACCTGCGTGCTGCAGGTGTGCGCCACGGACTCCCGTGCATCACACACACGCATCAGTGGGATGACACGTGCAGGGCTTGCAACACCGACCACTCCCCTCAGGTCTGGTTAGGTGGCAAGTTTTGCATGTTTGTTGTATGAAGTAGATAGATAGAGAGGCTATTCCTCCTGTTTGTATGTGTATGTGTGGGGCTGTGTGTTTTTTTTTTTAATCTCTCTCTCTCATCCATTCTTGTCCAGGGTGTGTGGGTGGCACATGTGTGTTCACTGGCATAGAGGAATTTGTTCTTTGTAAGGATTCACATTTTCAAAACCGGAATCTGATTCTTCTTTTTTTTTTGTAAATAATAACAATTGGATTATTTGTAATGCTTGGCAAACAATTAGGCCTACATTTGACAGTTCTAGGCCAGCTATGGCATAGCGTGGAGAGGGGTTCTCTGCCTGCCAGTCAGCAGTCAGCTGATCCAGGAACAGCTGATCCAGGGTGTGTTGTTACCTCAGCACTTACACACATCCTCCTACTGCTCCTCTCCTCTGCTGCTGCTGGCCCAGTAGTCCCTGGTGTGTGTGTGTGTGTGTGTGTGTGTGTGAGTGTGAGAGAGAGAGTGTGTGTGTGTGTGAGAGAGAGAGTGTGTGTGTGTGAGAGAGAGAGAGAGAGAGCGAGAGAGAGAGAGAGTGTGTGTGTGTGTGTGAGAGAGCGAGAGAGAGAGTTTGTGAGAGTGTGTGTGTGTGTGAGAGTGTGTGCGTGTGTGTGTGAGAGAGCGAGAGATGCTCTTATCCCCTCATGTGTTTTTGGCCCTTTTGTCTCTCCGCTCTCACATGTTCCTGATGTAACATTTTCTCCAATTTTTTTTTGTTTTGCAATCACCTCTTTTCTCTCTGTATGTCTCTTTCCTTATTCTCATTTTCTCCTCTTGTCCTGCATCATCCCACCTTTGTTTTTTCGCCTCCACTAATCCTTTTTTCTACTCTGTTTTTAACCAGTTCTTACATTCCATATTTATCTCTGAAAGGCTTGTTGAACAGATAGCATTGTTAAATGAGAGGCACAGAGAGAGAGACACAGAGAAAGAGAGAGAGAGAGAGAGAGAAAGAGAAAGAGAGAGACAGAGACAGAAAGAGACAGAGAGAGGCTATCGGTTTGAACATCAGACTAGCTCTCTGTGTATTCATAGTTGCTTACCAACACTTTCAGAAAACACAGTCGATGTTAGTCGTGCAAAGAAAATTGGTGGCAGTTGTATAAGACTGGCTTCTCCCTGCAAAAATGTAGACTCCTTGCACACCACAGGCTAAACTAACACCTACACCAAGGGTGGCACACATCCCAGAATGCAACTGTTCCTGTTCGTCCTCCCTGTGAGGAGAGTGATCCTGTGTTCACTCTGTGCAGTCCTTTCTAGTCCTATTCAGTAGTCCTGTGTCTGCCCTGAATAGTCCTGTGTAGTCCTGTTCAGTAATGTATCTACCCTGTGTAGTCCTGTGTAGCGTTGTTCAGTAATGTATATACCCTGTGCAGTCCTCTCTAGTGCTGTTCAGTAGTCCTGTGTCTACCCTGTGCAGTCCTGTGTAGTCCTGTTCCGTAATGTATATACACGTGTCTTTCCTGTATTTGTCCTGTGCTGTCTTTCCTGTATTTGTCCTGTGCTGCCTTTTCTGTACCCATCATGTGTCTGTCCTGTGCAACCCTGTGGAAAGGGGGCTCTCTGTCTCTGAGACTGTTGGAACATTAACACCCCAATCCCCCACCCCCACCCCAACAACATACCGCCCCCCCCCCCCCCCCCCCCCCCCCCCCCCACAGTGGGCTCCCCTGCCCCGAGTGAGCTAAATCCAGCCTGCCGTAGAGCACAGGAGGGCTGGCCCCGCTCTCAATATGGACCCGGCTGGGACTCCCCGACTCAGCAGGGCATACTTGCCCCTTTCCCCTCTGTCCCCCTCTCTTTCTCTGCCTCTCTCTACCCCCCCCCCCCCCCCCCCCCACTCTCCATCTCTCTCTCTCTCACACACACACACACACACACACACACACACACACACACACACACACACACACACCATCTCTCTCTTTCTCTCTCATGCTCATTCTGTCTGCTCAACTCCCCTACTCAGCAAGGCATACTTGCCACTTTCCCCTTTCCCCTCTTTCCCTCTCTCCCTCTCTCCCTCACTCTCTCTCTCTCTCTCTCTCTCTCTCTCTCTCTCTCTCTCTCTCTCTCCCTCTCTCTCTCTCTCTCTCCCTCACTCTCTCTCTCTATCTATATCTCTTTCTTTCTCCCCCCCATCACTCTCTTTCTTACACACACACACACCTCATCTCTATCTCGTTCTCTCTCATGCTCATTCTGTCTGCTCATCTGTCTCTCTCTCTGCTAGCCTCTATCTCTCTCCGGCTGTCTCAGTGTGTCTTGTTTTCACACACTATATCTCTCCTACTGTCTGTGTTTTGACACTCTGTCTTGCGCCCTATCTGTCTTGATGTTCTCCTAACACACTGATCTTTTTAACATGCTTCATCATCTTTTATTCTTCTCTCTCTCTACATCCATTGCTGCCGCTTCATTTCCGCTGTCTTCTTCATTCTCTGTCGTCCTCCCTCCCTCTCTCTGTCTCTCTCTCTCTCTCTTTCCCTCCCTCTCTCTCTCTCTCTCTCTCTCTCTCTCTCTCTCTCCCTTTGGTGGTATTTATAGTCCAGTACTGGTTGTGGGATTCATGTTGGCAGTGAGTGGGGAGTTCTCTCTCTCCCTTTCTCTCTCAGTCTCTCTCTCTCACTCTCTCTCTCTGTAATTTTTTCACACACCTTCTCTGCATCCCCACTGTCTTTCCTCCTTCCTCTGTTTGCTCTCTCTTTCTCTCCGTCCCCCCCCCCTCTCTCTCCCTCCCTCTCTCTCTCTCTGGCTGTTTATAGGCCTTTCCCATCACCCAGCTTCCTGCCCAGGGGACAGGGGCATCAGCACCCCCTTCCCCCCAACACACACACACACACACAGACACACCAGTGCCTGGTGTTCTTGGCCATATACCACTGCGGTCCATATGCTGCAGTCCGTGAACTAGTTTTCCTGTGCGCCAGCTAGCGGCTAGCGGGGCCGATACTGCAGAGAGGCTAGCCTGCCATCACATAGGAGCGCCATGCAGAGGCTAGCCTAGCATCACACAGGAGCGCTGTGCAGAGGCTAGCCTGCCATCACATAGGAGCGCTGTGCAGAGGCTAGCATAGCATCACACAGGAGCGCCATGCAGAGGCTAGCCTGCCATCACACAGGAGCGGCATGCAGAGGCTAGCCTGCCATCACACAGGAGCGCCATGCAGAGGCTAGCCTACCGTCGCACAGTAGTCCCTTGGTTTGACTTGACCTTTGGTGAAAGCCCACAGGGCAGATACAGGACTACTGAACAGGACTAGAGAGGACTGTACAGAGTGAACACAGGACTGCTACTGCAGAGGCTAGCCTGCCATCACACAGGAGTGCCGTGAACAGTCCCTTGGTTTCACTTGACCTTTGGCGAAAGCCCACACCGGAGTAGAGTAGAGTAGAGTAGAGTAGAGTGGAGTAGAGTAGAGTGGAGTAGAGTGGAGTAGAGTGACAGAGTGAGTGGTTGAGTGAGAGGGCATGTACAGTACTGCGTCTGGTCTGTCTCTGCTCCTCTTGTGTGTGTTTCTCCCTGTGCTGGGCTGCCTTGGTGTGTGTCTCCTCTGTGTGTGTCTCCTCTGTGTGTGTGTCTCCCTGTGCAGGGCTGCCTCTGTGTGTGTCTCCTCTGTGTGTGTCTCCTCTGTGTGTGTCTCCTCTGTGTGTGTGTCTCCCTGTGCAGGGCTACCTCTGTGTGCACGGCCATGAGGAGGCCTCCCGCTGCCAAATATAGCCAAACTACGGCAGGACAGGCAGAGAATATGGCCCTGTGTGCAGAGAACATGCCCCTGTGTTCAGAAGTTCCTGTTCGTCCTCCCTGTGAGGAGAGTGACCCTGTGTTCACTCTGTGCAGTCCTTTCTAGTCCTGTTCAGTAGTCCTGTGTCTGCCCCGAATAGTCCTGCGTAGTCCTGTTCAGTAATGTATCTACCCTGTGTAGTCCTGTGTAGCGTTGTTCAGTAATGTATCTACCCTGTGTAGTCCTGTGTAGCGTTGTTCAGTAATGTATATACCCTGTGCAGTCCTCTCTAGTGCTGTTCAGTAGTCATGTATCTACCCTGTGCAGTCTTGTGTAGTGCTACTGCAGGCAGGAGAAGCAGAGAATATGCCCCTGTGTGCAGTAGGCCAGCGCTCCTCGATCCATCCAGCAGAGATGCAGCTGCATGCTGCAGAAAGTAAAATTATAATTCTAAGTTTAGTCATCCTAATTATATTTTATATATTAAGGGAGCATGGGAATCGTGTTTAGTAGTGTCTGAATAGGAGGAGGACAGGCAGAGGGCATTTCTTTCAGTTCCTAACAGGAAAGGAGAGGAGAGGCAGGCAAGCCTCAGTCACACTAAGCTGCCAACACTGGATCAAAGGTAGCGTAGTCTAATACACAGGCAAAGGCTGGTGGCTGTTACAACACTATTGTGCACACACACACACACACACACACACACACACACACAGTTGGCATGCCCAGATCAGGGTGTAAGCCGTTGAAGTGGTTGATCATTAAGGGTGTAAGGGATAAGCGTGTGTGGGAAGGGCCTGCCCAGAGCGCGGCCGAGGTGTGGATTGCGGCAGCGGGGATGCGGGATGGATTAGGCCCGTCGGAATGCCAAGCTGGAATGCCAGGCACTTATCTGATTGATTTGTTCCGTGTCGGAGTCAGGGTAATGATTATCAGCTAACTAACAACAAGCGCTGCTTCCTTCTCTCGCTCTCGCTCTCGGGTCTCTCTCTTGCTCTTGCTCTCTCTTTTTTTCGCTCTCTCTCACTCACTCTCTCTCTCTTCTCCTTCTCTCTCTCTCTTTCTTTTGTCTGCTATTGCATGTTTGCAGGTGGGCTGCTAACTTGTTCTGTCCATCATAGTGAGCAGCTTAGAGTGTGTGTGTGTGTGTGTGTGTGTGTGTGTGTGTGTGTCTAACAAAGGGATTGTAAAGGGTCTTATGTGATATGGCTGACGAAGGAATGGAATTTAAAGAAACAACGGCAAACCGAGGGGTGCAGAGTTCTCAGGAAAGAGAGAGAGAAAGAGAGAAAAGGGGAGAGAAAGAAAGAAAGAGAGAGAGGGGGAGAGAGAAAAGGAAAGAGAGAGACAATAAGAGAGCAGCTGCCATTGCATCTGTTCTGGCCCAGACCCACTCCAGCTCAGAACCAGATCCACTCTAGACCCAGCTGACCCGTTGCAGCCCACCACGCACCACCCCGCTCCAAAAGGTGCCGATATCGAAAGGGATATTGCACAATTTTTTGTAACAGCACAGTTGAACTGTATCACTGTACACACACTACATACACTTACATACACTACACGTGTGTAATCGGTGTACACATGTAATGTCTGTTGCCAAAGGAGTCTGCCATTCACAGTCATTGAAGTCACAGTCACAGACAGAATCACAGTCATTCACAGTGTAATGGGGAACAGACAGAGGAATAAGGGGGGTAAGGCAGGAGGCACTGTGAAGGATGGACACTGTCAGAGGTAAACACAGAGCTGTGTCTTAAATAAAAATAAATAAAAGTTAAAGTCTATAAATAAAAGTTTTCTTACTGAAGAGTGGACTATACAGGGATCTATCGACACAGACCATGATGCATTGCAGCCTGTCTGGTGAAGGTGTTGATGGAAGGGGCTGTCAGTTGGGACCAGTGTCTGTGTAAGTAGTATACAGTCATTGTCTGGGACAGATGATGCAAGTACTGAAGTACTGAAATGCATCAGTGTGTGTCTGCCCTAATTAGTGTGCTATGTAATTATAATCTTTACTTGTATAGCACAGTTCATACATACAAGATGCAGCTCAAAGTGCTTTACAGTTTGGCAAGGTCACAGACAAAACAGCATTTCTTGCAGTCCAATGGCATCGGAGTAATTGAACGCAAATCCCATATAGTAAATGAGAACGGATGGGTGCATATCTCGGAAGGACCCATGCTGGGACATTGATACTTCCTGTTAGAATGCCGGCGGAGTCTGCTCAGCCAATGGAATTGCTCCAGCACTTACAGTGTGCCTGGCCCTGGTGCCCTGTGTGAATGGCAGCGCTAATCAAGTTAGCCTACAGCAGGTGGCACAGGGTGAGCATACCAGCCTACTACTACACACACACACACACACACACACACAGGTGGCATTGGGTGAGCGTAATAGCCTACTACCACACACACACACACACACACACAGTGTTGGCACAGGGTGAGCATACCAGCCTACTACTACTACACATACAGGTGGCTTTAGGTGAGCATACCAGCCTACTGATACTACTACACACACACAGACACACACACACACACACACACACAGGTGGAATTGGGTGAGCATACCTGCCTACTGATACTACTACTACTATAACTACTACTACTTCAGACAGACACACACACACACACACACACACACACACACACAGGTGGCATTAGGTGAGCATACTACTGTTACTACTACTACTGCTACTACTACTACACACACACACAGATGGCTGCCTACTGATACTACACCTACAACTGCTACTACTACCACACACACACACACACACCACACACACACACACAGGTGGCATTGGGTGAGCATGCCAGCCTACTACTGTTACTACTCCTACCACTTGTACTACTACGCACACACACACACACACACACAGGTGGCATTGGGTGAGCCTACCAGCTGGAGCAGTGAGTGGAGGAACAGGTTTAGCTCTGATTGACACCAATGCACAACCTGTGCTGTACAAACTCACACAACAAACATATACACAGAAACTACACATGTATACACACACACATGTAATAAAACACAACACACTACACACACAGAAACACAACAGATACAAACATAGTCAAATAAAAATACATTACACATGTATACGGACGCACACACACACAGGGACTCAGACACACACACGTTCACACACTGCTCTGCTGAACAGGCCAGAGCTAAAGTGGAAGCTAAACGAGATGGTTGTGGGTGACTGAACTCAGCTGGATGTCGCCTTCCTCCTCCACACACACACACGCACACACACACACACACACACACACACACACACTTCAGCACCTCCGCAGAGCAGGCCTGGCACTCCTGTTTCAGGCAGCGTCATGTTGCGCTTCACAGACGGAGTTAACCCCTGCAGGGAGTCAGGCACAAGCTTTGCTTAATGTAAAGTTAAGGAAATTTAGGCATAAGGTGTGTGTGTGTGTGTGCTTTTGTGTGTGTGTGTGCTTGTTTGTGTGTGTGTTTGTGTTTGTGTGCGTGTGTGTGTGTGTGTTTGCGCGTGTGTGCACATATGCTTACCAGTATGTAAGGGATAACAGCGGCCAAGGAATTATTCAATGCTGGCGGAGTTGAATAACTTACGGAAGCAAAGCGGATTTGTTGATTAATTCTGTGGGAATGCACGCCTCGAAGGCTGTTATCCCGCTTGGGGCTTACTGGTTACGACACTCGAGAGTTTAGGAAACATTTAAATTATTCTGTAATTTCTTTACAATTAAGGAATCTCGGCAGTCTCTTGTCCAGTGCAACCTGTTGGTTAAAAGTGGAGCGGAAAAGCCTATATGGTTGTTATAGTTACCATTCTATGGGCCATTGATATGGAACGGTGCTTAAACTTTCCATAGTTAAACGGTTCAACAGAGTTAATGCATAGACCGCCAGCCAGCCAATCAGAAAACACCATTCTGTTTGTCTGGGCCATAAAATAGTAATACATGTCACACCCTCATTGATGCTGCCTTAAGAAGTTGGTAATACTGTAGGTCCATCCTGCACAAGACTGCTGTGACTGTGTGCCTCTTTGCCCCAACCCCCTTGCCCCCCCCCCCCCCCCCCCCTCTCCTGACGACTGCTCTGCTGCCTTGTGTGCGTGTTGGCATGGGTTGGCATGGGCCTCTGCCTCCGTCTCCTCCTCCGCCCGGCCCGTGCTGCCCTCCCTGTCTGCGTGTTGGCACGGGCCTCCACCTTTAATAAATGATGGAGGGGGCTTTGTTCGGTACCCACGCTGCCATTAAACATTAAAATGCCCCCCCACCCACCCCCAAAACACACACACACACACACAGAAACACACACACAGAAACACACACGCATACACACACACGCATACACACACACGCATACACACGCACACACACAGAAACACAGACACACACACACACACAGCATTAAACATTAACATGCTCATTCCACCACCACAGCGAGCTAGCACCCCACAACCCAGGAGAAGGCCATGTCGAGCACACGGCATTATGGGATATTGTTTTGTCGTACGGTCATGCGTTTATCAAATGAGATTTTCCTTCAGAGAATCTAATTTGGAATTAAATGTTGTCGTCCCTCCTCGTGTCTGTTTGTTAATTGAAAGTCTAATTAAGCTGCTTGGCTTGGCTGGCTTGGTTTGGCCTGGCCTTTAGATCTTCACCACACAGATGAGTAGCATTTGGTCCACAGGGCATATCGACTCTACAGTCTTGTCCTATAGCATTTATAAGACTCAGCTCAATAGTCTTATAAAGCTATACAGCCTTGACCTATAGTGTATGTGAGACCCAGCTCAATAATCGTTAGCTATATATCCTTAGCGTATAGCGTGTACAGGATACAGCTCAATAGCCCTCAGCTATGCAGTATGAGTGCAATTAAGGTGCCTGGCTGGCTGGCTGGCTGGCTGGCTGGATGGCTGGGCAATGTGTACTGCTGAGTAGCCTTTTAGACCTTCAGCACACAGCTGAGTAGCCTTTGGTCCACAGGCTATATTGACTCTACAGTCTTGTCCTATAGCGTGTGTCAGACACAGCTCAGTAGCCACAGCCCTGAGCTATGCAGCCATGACCTATAGTGTGTGTAAGAAAGTAAGTAAGTAAGTTCAATAGTTCTCAGCTATAGCTATACAGTCTTGGCATATAGCATGTATAAGACACCACTCAGTAGTCCTCTGCTATATATCCTTGGCTTATAGTGTGTTAGACACCACTCAATAGCCACAGCCCTGAGCTATGCAGCCATGACCTATAGTGTGGGTAAGACACAGTTCAGTAGTCCTTAGCTATAGCTATACAGTCTTATAGTCTATAGCATGTAAGACCTCAGCTATACGTCCTTGGCCTGTAGAGTGTGTTAGACACAGCTTAATAGTCCTCAGCTATACAGCCTTGGCCTATAGTGTATAAGACAGCCCAATAGTCCTCACCCCTTAGCTATATAGCCTTGCATATTGCACACAGCTCAACCCTCTGTGTCTTCAGTGTCATCAAAGAGATTTGCAAACACAGACCAGCAGCATCACAAAAATCTGTGAAGTGTGAGACGTCTTTAAATTCCTGGAAATTGGGTCATTTATTTATTAGTTTTCCTTACATTGATGCATATAGGCCTAGTATATAACTATAAATCCAAGTAGTGTCTCTTGAACATAAGCCAATGCTGTGTCTTATCTGGCTCACCTGTTGTGCTTTTCTCTAGCACTACCTAGATTTGACCTGGTCCCATTCTAGCATCTGTGCATGTGTGTGCATGTGTGTGTGTGTGTATGTGTTTATGCAGGTGTGTGTGTGTATATGTGTGGGTCCCATTCCAGGATAAAACTGAGTATGTTTGATGTTGACACAGCCCTAGTCCAACTTCAGAGGTGGACCTAGAAATGTGTGGTCACACACATTGGCCATTTAGCCAAAGTAGAAACGTTTTGTGTGTGTGTGTGTGTATGTATGTGGGTCTCACTCCAAACTGAGAGTGTTTGGGCCATAGCCCTAGTCTAGCCTAAGAGAAGTGTGATTATCTCTCTCACTCACACACACACACACACACACAGGGAATAGCTTCACAGCGTTTGTAGAGGTGTGGGAGAGGATTGGGCTGCCCTGATCATGCTCAGGCCTGATCATGTGGTGTTTTCCCAGCAAAACCTGTTCAACACACACACACACACACACACACACACACACACACACACATCCTTCATCGTTCTGATTAAAACTGTTTCTGAGAACCTACACACATCAGTTGTTGTTTACTTGTCCTAGAGTTCTGTCCTCAGCGTAGTCTAGTCTTAACCATCCCTGAGACATGGTCTCTCTCTGGCACGCTCACACTCACACATGCATTACATGCACACACGCACACACACGCGCACACATAAGTGTGGACACACACCCACACACACACACACACACACACACATACACACATGCAGCAGCAGCAGCAGTGGAGGTGAATCAGGCAACTCCACACCACCCTGAACTATGCTCTCCCTCACAGACACACACACACGCACACACACACAGGGATGTTGGAGATGGCCGGTGGAGGCAAGACCATCCCAGTGTGTGCCCCATGCAAACCCGCTGTGTCACCCCTGGCTGTAGTCTTGTGGAGCTGGCACATACCCCCCCAATGTCCTCCCCAGGCCAGCGCCATGCAGCACGGCCCAGTCTGCTGAGCACACACACACTCACACACACTCACGCATACACACACACACACACACACACACGCACACACAGATGTTGGAGATGGCCAGTCTGCTGAGTACTGAATGTAGGGTGGGCATGTGGCAGAGTAATGCAGAACGGATGGACATCAATTTGGCCGAGCACAGATCGCAGATCACAAGCAAAGGTGACCCAGAACGGAGCACCTGGGTTAAAAAAATAAATAAATAAATAAATAAATGTGGCGTCACTTCAGCGTTTGAAGCGGCCCATGTGATTTGGGTCAGACCTCACGTACAGTACACAAGACACAAAATGCAATTGCATGGTTTCAGTTAGATATCCCTGCTGCTGAACCAGCTGATGAAGG
>CM059265.1:41807935-41815435 GCA_030347295.1 Setipinna tenuifilis
GGGGCAGTCGATCATACTCTGCCATATTACCTGTGATGTGGCCCGCCTACAAGTCACATACGCACATGCTACATATAGACATCGCTTTACACACTCACACTCACACTCACACTACACTTCAACGTCACTACACACACACACACACACACACACACACTACATATCTTCTATGCACACACACTACATCAACATTGATCCACGCTGACTACTAATACACACTCTGGTGAAGTAAACACACAAGTTGTGCTGACACACACACACACACACACACACACAAACACACCCATCCACCCACCCTCACACACACTTTTTGGTCTGGCTTGTTTTGCATTCAGCCCCCGATGGTGATCGTACTTGCGTGCGCTGCGAGCAGAAGAGAGAATGTGATTCCTGTCACATGTCTGTGTTTGCGTGCTGGCTTGTTTAGTTGTTTACTGTGTGTGTCCTGGGGAAGATCGGTGAACAGGTGCTGCCTGTAAGTTGTTCTGAGTAAAAAAGAAGAGACAGAGAGGCTCAAGGAAGGAGTGAGGAGTGAACAGCCCTCCGAACACAAGAGAAAAAGAGAGAGAGAGAGAGAGAGTGAGAGAGCGAGAGAGCACGAAACAGAGAGAGAGAGAGAGAGAGAGAAAGTATGTCCCTGTTTCTCTTGGTGAGAGAAGTCCATTTCTCATTGTCTTCTGTTTATTTCTATTTGTTTTTCTCCATCCTGGAGTGGCTTCATCCCTCGTTCTGTTTGAGTCAGAGTAGAGGGAACTGGAGCCCCCCCCCCCCCCCTTCCATCTAAAGTTCTTTTTAAAAAGGAAAAAGAATGTCCACTGTAATAAACAAAAAGAAAGAGTGAGAAATGGATACAAGGAATGGAAATAAGAAATGAATTGAAAATGGAAAGAAAATTAAATGAGAAAGAAATGAGAGGAGGGGAAAAAAAAAAGAGTCCTTCCCTAAAACTTTACAGCACGTCCATGCACTAATAGGTCACTTTGTTTCACACTTTATGCTTTTTGTGACTTTTTTTTTTCTTTTCTTTTCCTTCCCTTTCCTCTCTCCCTCTTTTTCTCTCTCTCCCTCGCTCTGTGGCTGTGTTACCAGGCAGACCAAGATACTGGGGTGCCTCTTTGCATTGTTTTTATTTTTGTACTTTTGAACTCTCCTCCCTAACACTACCAAACGCAAGCTGTTTATTATCACTGTCATTGTTACTGTTACAATTACTATGATTATTATATGATTATTATTATTATTATTATTATTGTTATGATTATTAATGATTCACGCTTTTTGTTTTGAAGCTGTGACCTTACCGAGCCGTAAGGTGACTGAACATGACCTCTTTGTTCTTCCCTCCTCCTGTCCCTTGCTATTCAAAAGTTTCAGAATAAAATCTTGGAAAAAAAACAAAACAAAAATATAAAAATTAATAAACAGCATTAAAAACCACTACTTGTGTGTGTGTGTTGGACTTTGTTTTGCTGTGTTGCTATGGCAACTGTTGCTGTGTGGATTACATACAGTAAGGCCCAAAATACGGAACAAAAGGAGACGGGGAACAGCGAAACGATGTCAAATGTTTAATCTTGTACATGGTTAGGGATCCAGTTATGCATTATAATGTACCATAAGATGTGTGTTTGTGTGTGTGTGTGTCTGTGTGCATGCGCAGTTTACACCTGTGGCCCAGGTGAATAATGTGTGTGTGTGTGTGTATTCATGCCCCAATACTACATCTTTTGTGTGTGTATATGTATGTGTATGTGTGTGTGCTTTAGAATACAAAAAACAATGTATAAAATAGCTGACCTGTACAACTTTGGTCTTCCTTTAGGATTGTGTAAGAGTGTGTGTATGCGTGTGTCCCGTGTAACCCACAGGTCAAAGGTCAACCATTAGGCATCCAAAGCACAGTTTGGTGTAGAGTGTAACATCAGCATTGTTCTTCTCCACAAGCTACATCTGAGAACAAATCACACACACCATTCCACCACAGAGGCCTACTGGCCTGCAGAGAGCAACACGCACACATATACACACACGCACGCACGCACACACACACACACATATACACACACACGGGTACGCGCACGCACACACACACACACACGCAACAAACACATGCAACAAACACACTTCTGCCATTAGCTTTAAGTGCATTTCAGTATACTCAATACAGTCCAGTACACTTAACAAAGCTCCATTGACTGGCACACGGGTCCTTTATATGGGTTTCAGGCAATAGTTTAGTGTGCCACAGTTGTATGCTTGTGTGCTGCTCAGTCCACTCTTGTGGTTGCAGTGCTGCTGATCTGGGGGGGTATACTACAAAGGTGGTTAAGTGACAAACCTGGTTTGGTTAACCCAGAGGTAGTTGTAAACCTGATAGTATAAGAGCTCAGTGGCATTTGTTTAACTAAGCGAATGAAGCTCTGGGCTCTGCTATAACCAGGTTTACGACTGCCTTTGGATTAACCAAGTCAGGTTTATGCCCCACAGCAGTCCACAGGACTCCAAACAAACACACCAACTGACCAACCAGTACACTAGGGTAGAGGCCATCTGTATCAACAAAATAAGGCACTTAAAGAGGAAACTGTTGACAAACAGGTATTTTTTCCAACAAGGACCACAAATACTGCCCTGTACAGTAAACAGCTGGAGGTCAGTGTGTGTGTATGTGTGTGTGTGTGTGTGTGTGTGTACACGTAAGAAGGTTTCATATGGTAATGTAATAACTAGTATGTTGCATACACACAGCGTTTGTCCCCAGTGTAAGAGTCTTTATTTGTATTGCATAGCTGTATGTCTGTTCAGGGAATCACAGTCACCATAGCACCACATGTGAGAGAGAGAAGGCCACCGGGAAGCCCCTGGGTCCTAAGACCTGTCGGCTTCATTGGGGTCCTTAGCAGAACTTCTTTAGCTTCACAAACACCACTGCACAATGCATAATTAACAAATGTCACTGCTTATGGATGACTGACAGGTGAATCACAGGTGTGCGGACCCTGGTTTTCCCCCGGTGTGGTGAGCAGTCAGTCAGGTGGCCCGCTGGCAGGTGTGTGAAGACGGACACACACTCAGGTGTCCTGCAGGTGTGCTCAGGTAAAGTGCGGAGGCACTAAGTGCATCGGGGGTGGGGCAACCCTCGGAAAGGGAGAGAGCAGGGGAGGGAGAGGAGATCGGCAGATTGATCTGATAGATCCCTGGTAGATCCCTCTATCAGATCCCCCTCTTTCTGCTGTCGGGCTGTTTGGCTGTCAGGGCGGCTGTGTTGGGTGCAGGAGTGGCCATTGGGGA
The DNA here is from genome assembly GCA_030347295.1 of Setipinna tenuifilis. Classification (NCBI taxonomy): domain Eukaryota; kingdom Metazoa; phylum Chordata; class Actinopteri; order Clupeiformes; family Engraulidae; genus Setipinna; species Setipinna tenuifilis. Next base: position 41,811,227 of record CM059265.1, read on the forward strand.
GGGAGAGAAGAAGAGGAGTGCACACATCTCATCTGTCTTTAGCATCTTTTCAGGACCGTAGGTGTCAAAAAACAAACAAACAAACAAAGTGAAATGAAAAGAAAGCTGAAATAAAGCAGACAGGTCTGCAAGGCCAGTTCAGGCCATGTCTGGTCGACAGCATAGAGTCTGTGTGTGTGTGCACACCTCTTGTGTGAGTATGTGAGTGCATGTGTGTTTCTGACAAAAGGTCAAAGATCACCACCTATGTCATCTCCTCTCCGTATCCACCTCTCCTCTCCTCTTTCAGTCTTTTACCCCCTCTCATGCCAGGATCCCAATGCCCAACAACACCATCCCAGTAGCCAGGACGACCACCGCCTGCAGGTTGCCATGCCGATGCCCTGTGACCCCACCACCACCACCCAGTGGCTCCGATGCTCGCCTATGGTGATCCACTCCCCCACCGCCACCCCTGCCGTTGCCGTAGCGTCCGACGCGCTCCTCCTCCTCCGGCACTTCCCCCTCCTCTTCCTCGGCGCGGTTGCCGCGGCCACGTCCATCGCGTTCCACACTGCTGCCGCTGGCGCCACCACTGTTGCCGCTGTCAAATGTTTAATGTTGTACATGGTTAGGGATCCAGTTATGCATTATAATGTACCATAAGGTGTGTGTGTGTGTGTGTGTGTGTGTGTGTGTGTGTGTGTGTGTGTGTGTGTGTGTGTGTGTGTGTCTGTGTGTGTGTCTGTGTCTCTGTGCATGCGCAGTTTACACCTGTGGCCCAAGTGAATAATGTGTGTGTGTGTGTGTGTGTGTGTGTATTCATGCCCCAATACTACATACTACTTTTGCGTGTGTGTAGTGTGTGTTTATGTATGTATGTGTGTGTGTGTGTGTTTTAGAATACAAAAAAGAATGTATAATAAAACAGCTGACCTGCCGCTGGCAGCGCCGACGCACTGCAGCAAGGGAGTCTGGTAGGAAGTAGCGCGGCGCATTGGGCGGTCGGGGCTGGAGCCGTCGCTCGGCCGCTGGCCGTTGGAGAGCAGCAGGTGCCCGCGCGCGTCCTCCTCGAGGCGGAACAGCTCGTACTCGGTGTGCGGCAGCCGCACGCCCAACGCCACGCATCCACCCGTCGGGGTTACGTCCTGCTCCACGCCCAGCCGCCACGAACCCTGCGGGCCGCACTCGTCGCCGCTGAAGACGTTCAACAGGGACGTGGTGGCCAGGTCCAGCGGACGCACGCGCATGTGGTTGACTACAGGGAGAGACAGGGAGACAAGGTTAGGTTGGGGACACTACAGGGAGAGACAGGGAGACAAAGGGAACATGGGTTAGGGTGGAGAAGAAAGAACGACAGACAGACAGACAGACAGACAGACAGACAGACACTACAGGGAGAGACAGGGAGACAAAGGGAACATGGGTTAGGGTGGAGAAGAAAGACAGACAGACAGACAGACAGACAGACAGACACTACAGGGAGAGACAGGGAGACAAGGGGAACACGGGTTAGGGTGGAGAAGAAAGACAGAAAGAAAGAACGAAAGAAAGAACGACAGTCTGACAGACAGACAGACAGACAGAAAGAAAGAAAAAGAAGGACAGAAAGAAAACATTAGGGGGAAAGACAAAGAGAATGATGCGCTGGATTGAGGAAAAGCTGGGCTGAGACGGCTAGAGTAAGGTAGAGAATGAGAGAGGGTACAGAGACAGGAAGAGGAAAACCGGTTGGGTTGAGAGGGAGGAAATGTGAGGGAGGCAGAGAGGAAGGAAAAGGAGAGAAAAAAAAGAGGTGATGTGAGAGATATATAGGGTGTCATAAGAACGGGAATGAGAGGCAACTAAAGCAAAACAGGGAGTCGGAGTAAGAGAGAGGGAGAAAGAGAGGAAATGAGAGAGAGAGAGAGAGAGAGAGAGAGACAAAGGAGAGAGAGGGACAGAGAGAAAGGAGAGACAAATGGAAAGAGACAAAAGGAGAGAGGGAGAGGTGAAGGTGCAGACGGATTAAGAGAAATAGAAGGAGTGAGTGAGGAGTAACAGAGGGGGGTAGAGAAAGAGAAAAAGAGGAATATATTAGAACAAGGTGAGGAGACGGCAATAAAAAGAGGTGGAGAGAGAAAAGCACGAGGATTCTTGGTCTAGAGCCCAGAATCACGAATAGGGAGTGTGTGTGTGTGTGTGTGTGTGTGTGTAAAGGAGAGAGATAGAGAGGTTGAAAAATAATAGGGGAATTTGGATATGAATGTAAGAAGTGAGCATGGTGTTTACTCCAGTGTGAAAAGAAAGTGTGTGTGTGTGTGTGTGTGTGTGTGTGTGTGTTTGTGTGTTCGGTTCTTTAAGATTTCCCCACCGAAAGGGGTGTCAAGGAGAGCACACATCGTTATAACTCGTGGTATTTATTTTTTGATTATTCCACACATAGGTTATTCCACATATAGGTTAGTCCACATATAGGTTATAAACCTGTAAAACAGGAAGACTGTGATGTAACTGAAATTGTGATAGCCACATTCAAGACAATATTTATATATAAATATATACATACACACACACACACACACACACACACACATGCTTGGTCTTTAAACTAAATGGCCAGCAAATTACATCGTCATGCAGTGAACATGTATCTAAATGCAGAAAAGCAATAACTTACAGTAATTACCAAACATTTCACTACCACACACAAGCACCATTGTACATTAAACACTGTATTGCCACACAGCACATCAAACATTGCATTGTCATGCACAAGCAACGCTCCATTGCCACAAATTTACCTACGTTACTTTTAAACCCACAGACAAAGCAAAGTGTAGTTCTAAGGAACAGTGCCGAGTATAGCAACCCATTGTCAGTGTAACGCTAAACAACTACATTACCCAGTGTGGACCGCAAGCAGGAAGCATAATCGTGTGACAGTGAACGCGCTAGAATCAAACATTTACTGTTTTATCGCCATGGGAATTATAAAGGCTGACACCACGAAACATCGGGCCATAAACAATGTTTTGTCAACGTGGCCAACACAACAGTTAATGAGGCATACAACACACCAATCGAACACATAGTTGATAGTACATCAAACAACTTATACAGCAGCTCGGGAAAACATCAATGAACAGCAGCTTACCGGTGGCGCATAGCTCTCCTGACAGCGACGCATGTCAAACACTTGTGACTGCTTCCGTTTATACTTTGTGCACACCCATTTGCAATTAACAAGCTACTTGGAAATTTACTGGCGCACGCTTCAACCCCAGGTAAGTGAACCTCACACTTTTTGTACCTGTGATTTCACCCGTGAGCGAACGCAACAGTGTGTGTGTGTGTGTTCTGTATCAGTGGTAATAGGCAGCCTTGCTGTGTGGCGCAGGCAGTGTTTTCTATGCCATGATCGTCCCTTTAAATATTTAAATCCTGTTTATGAAAAATGTAATTGGTGGGTTAAAAAAATAATGCAGAATGTGTGCGTGTGTGTGTGTGTGCATTTGCATACAACACATTGCTGCATGTGAGGGCTATGGTGTATGTGTGAAACTAGCCACTACATACCTCCAAAATAAGTCGTGTGATACAACTTCTGTCTTTACCAATCACAATATGACACCTGACCTTTGCTTTGCAATGTATACGAGATGGCCTGGAAGAGGTGTGACTAAATTTGGTCTCCACAAGAAAGAGACTCTCTGTCACTCTCCCACACACACACACCCACCCACACACACACGCACACACACACTCACATACACACCCACCCCCTCACACACACACACAGCCACACACCCACACACACACACATACATCCACCCCCCCCCCCCCCCACACACACACACACACACTCACCCCCCTCCACACACACACACACCTACACACCCACCCACCCACACACACACACACACACACACACACACCCACCTTTGAAGACGAACTCGGTGCCCCCCATGACGCGCGCAGAGGTCACCCCCCTGCTGTAGCGCCCCCTGGCGTACAGGCTGAAAGTGGGGTGCTTGCACACGGGGTCGGAGTAGTGGTAGTAGTACCCCTCCCACGTGTTGTTGTCGTCGTGGAAGATGAAGTGGCGGGTGAGGAAGAGCACCTCGGGCCGCACCTCGCACCGCTGCGACACCCAGTGCCCGTGCAGCGTCACCGGCAGGTCCGAGCGCTGCGGCAGCACGGGCGGGTGGTCCTCGTCCGCCCGTGAGATGATGCGACACGCCACGCAGG
>CM059265.1:41830435-41835435 GCA_030347295.1 Setipinna tenuifilis
TTACACAGACAGATGTGGACACTGGGGCCAATATCACAGAGAAGGGCTCACTCCCTCATTCATCCTTCACTTACTCATTATTGGTTACTATTGCCTTCAGGGCAGGTCAGTGATGTGGTGGTATCTGCACCGAGAGAGGACAGGTATTGGGAGCCGACTAGAACCCCATAATACATCCCACAAGCTAACTGGCTAGAAGCCCATTATATATCCCACATGCTGATTGGCTAGAAGCCCGTAGTATATCCCATGGTGACTGGCTAGAAGCCTGTTGTATATCCCGGATGCCTATTGGCTAGAACCTAATTATATATCCCACATAGTGACTGGATAGAACCCCATTATATATCCCAATGCTGATTGGGTAGAAGCCTGTTGTATATCCTGCATGCCTATTGGCTAGAACCCCATTATATATGCCACATGCTGATAGGCTCTGGCAATGGCTGTCTATGGATCTGGCACCACACTGCCCTAGATCAGAGCAATGCAGTGGATGTGAGCTGGTGCCACCCTGTCTATGACACACAGTGTGTCATTTTTTCTCTCTCGTTTCTTTTGGGCTTCACAAAGTGGATATGCCGTGGCGTGGGACAGGACACCTCATCACCAAAACTTTGAAAATAAACAGCTTTCCATCACACACACAATCACACATATACATATTGTACATGCACACACACACACACACACACTGCAGAGTCACTGGTACTTGTTCCTCTCAATCTCACACTTCACCAAATATACTTGCCCCTTTCGAAATACACATACACACACACACACAATAAATTGAGCTCAAAAGAAACAATGGAAAAAAAGACACGCTATCCCAGTCCATAAGCCCTGCCCTGTTATTTTATGTCCCTGGTCCTGATCGTATTTAAGAGAACAATGCTGTTGTCTGAAACTAAGACAAATTGCCAGTTCTTGGCAGTGTCCCACCGTGGCATCTTGGGGTCACCTTATAAAATCACAAAAACCTCCAATGTACCAACGGTTAAAATCGGAAATTGAAGAATTTCTGGCGCCTAAGTCGCCGGGAGCGGCTCGCTGCATTCCTCTGTCGGATATATCTCATATAATGCTCAAATGTTGGTGGAAGATCATGACCCTGAAACGCAAAGCCACCGTCTTCAACTTCAGAGAGAGAGGTTCTAGATGCCAGTATGCGTCCTGTGTCCTGTGACTCACAACACGAAGCACGACTTACAGTGCCACAATAGATGCTTTACTGTGTGTAGTGGACATAACGACGGAGGAAAGTAGGTGGGAAAGACTCAAGAACTGCTGTTCTGGAATAGTCAACTACATTTTCAGCACACAAAAAACTGATTCACCTCAAAGCCTATATAAATCACAGATTTTGAAGGCTAAATACACAGTGACTTATCATGACTACAAAGAAACACCGTCCATAATAGCTATACAGTCTATAACTCGCACAGCGCACCTAGTCCTGCTGTAACATATGAGCTTTTAAGTCGGGTTTGTTGACAGGAGCCCCATAAAATCGGGATAGGCTGCTCCAAAAACATCAAGCCCGCCAGTGTGTGTCACTTTTGTGCCTAGAGAATTATTGCGGCTTTGTTATCTAAAGCCGATTCAGTCAGGGCAGCCAAACAGTTTCATCTGTTACAATAGAGCAGGAACAACGATCTCCCCGAATGGAAACAAATCACACGTAACCCTCCGGCTTCGACTGGTGTCATTAGTAACGGCGCGGTGTTGAAAGCTGCACTGTTCCTATCAAAGCACTGGGTGTGCTTGCACCTGCATTCACGATTCCGTCCTGTGAGAGCAAAGACTCTGAGCCCCGGCCAAAACAGTGCGGTGGGGGGATAAAATACAGCCAAGATGTCATATTTCTGCGACGTAAACCATTTAAGACGCGTAAAGCCAAGTTAGACCTGCTGATAGGCTACCCTACCACATACAGCAGTTACCGTCGATATCCACAAGTGACCGCATCTTCCAATAACGGGCAAATGCCATGTTCGCACCAGTGTACTGCATGCGCCGTTGAGGTTAAAGAGCGGGGCCGTAACCGAGCAGGATTCGGTGTTTATCGAAGCGGAATTTACGACGCTGGGAAAACTTCCCCTGCGCACAGGGGACGGCTCTGGAGGTGCGTAAAAAGTGGAGTGGGTTACAAGCCCACGAATCCTCCCCACCAGAGAATGGTCCAGACCGGAACTTATCCATCTTAAATGTGAAGAACTATCCCAGCAATGTTAGATTAACCAGAGCAAAACATCAGCCCGTTTGAAGAAAAAAAAAGAACACGCAAATGTCTAAATAGTTGTGCTAAACTAATACCTTTTATACACAGATGGTCATTCTTTATTCAAATGCAGGACAATTACAGTTAACTCGTCTGGTAACTTTTGTTGCACAAAGCGCCCTATTCGTTGTTCTCTCTCTCTCCCTCTCTCTCTCTCTCTCTCTCTCTCTCTCTCTCGCACACACACGCACACTTGACCAACTTTTTTTTCATCTTTTATACATGTTTAGATATACGCACTCAGCGTCTCTCTGCTGGTTACGCTCTTGGGCCTGTGCAACTCTGCCCCGTTTCCCAAGCCTGCCCCAGCAAATCAAAGCGCCCACGGCTCCCCAAGCGCTGACCGACCGCCGAGAACATCTCCAGCTGGCCGTGGTCCACCGGTGAGCTAACGCTCCCTGGGAGCCCGGGCCAGTGCAAGAACTCCAGACGCGCCTTCTGAAGGCCGAAGAAGAAAAAAAATATGTAGCGCCACTAACGACGGCGACACTCTTCCAGAGGCCTCTTAAGGATTTTACCATATGTCATCAGAGCAGCGCAGCGCAGCGCCGCGCTGCCAGAAGCCCCGAGGGTCGCGGTGTGCTCCGGCTATTACCATGATTATTGCGGCGTTGATGGAGGTCACTGCGCCCGACCACCGTTGATGATGAGGAATGTTCTTGATGATAGTCTAGCCTTTGAAATTCTTGGTGGTTTAGATTGGCGTTCAGATACTTTTACAAGCAAATATTTTAAGTAATCAAAGAATCGGCCTGATGTCTGTGACGGATCGGACAGATTCGATGTGTGTCCTCTTTACCATCCAAAGTAAAAAAGCAGAAACTTGAAATCGTTAGACGTGTTCACATCCTGTACATCAGTTCTGAAGCGGATCAGTTTTATCAGATCAGAAACAATACCGTCTTTATGTAAGTTCCAATCAATCAGTCATGGCACTGAGTGCTTGGTGTGTGTGTGTGTGTGTTTCATAGTGTAGGTCTGGCGTAATTTTTGGCAGGCTTATGGGTGCAACTTCACCGCGGCCTCAAACGAGACTGTCTTCAATGGCAGCGCGGCCTCGCCGCAGAGTTCCCGCGGAGGTCTGACCAGAGATTTGCAGCGGGCGGTAATCTGCCTTGACGTTAGATTTTTACTACCGCTTGGTAAGGCTGCAATAACGCGAGGCTTAATTGAACGTTGTGCGTTCGCTTAAACACACTGGCGAGTAAGTGGATTTAAAAATTCTTTTTTATCTTCCGGGCTCATTTGAACCGGAGGCCAACGCGCTGTCTCCTGTCGGCGCTAGACCAGATGGACCGGGTCAACATACCGGCCTCTGCCGCACAAGAGCCGTTGCAATGAAACTTTAAGTGGGCCAAACTCTCACTAACACCACACGCATCTTTGAGTCTGCCGCAGGCCTGTCCTTTTTCCTTTTCATTATCTCCCTCTCCTTTTCTCTTTCTAATGACTATGAACCATAACTGACAAGGAACCAGGGCAGTGATAACTTTCTAACATAATCCAATACTGTAATGTAAAAGTATATAATCTCCAAAATGCTGGGGGCAGTGTTCAGACTCACAACATAGTTTGTGTTTACAAAATATGTTCAAAACGACGTTTAACTTGTAAATAAGGGCGCAGGTGGATTACACATGTCAATGATCAAGTTTCACCTCTAAACTTTCCACTAGATCTATTCGGACACCGAAATGTGTTATACATGCAAACACCAAGCCTCAAATACAGTTTCAGGTTGTATCTCCACACAAAAAATAGCTGTCACAGTTAATTTAGCTGAAAATGTAACTCCACAAATAGATTTAATCCATTCAGCATCATTTAAGCGACACAATGTAGACGGCGTGTGTGTGATGCAAAGATGTTCTTTGTAAATATATGCAGGCTGTGTTGTTTTTTAATAAGTGCTGGTCCTCTCAAATAAAACAACGGTGTGTGTGTGTGTGTGTGTGTGTTTACAGCTATGCACATGGGGACAGAAAAGTTCACCTGCAGTAGGACATCCCATCCCATCCATCCGGCTAAGGGACTGCAGGCACGCATGACACATGTAATTAGTTACAGTGTCATGCACAGACATTGAATTACCACTAATCTACTTTATTCATGTTCTTCAAAGGTCAATACTCACGGTAGAGAACAGCCAGAAAAAGCAGTGGCGCGAACACAGCCATGGTTCTGCGTGGTTGGGATGACCCTTGCAACCCGGCCGGATTCAGGTAGTCCATGCTGCTGATGATGATGATGGTGATGATGATGATGATCCGTTACCCACGGTTGCGGTGCCGCCTCTTGGGATCCGTTAACAAGTGCTAGTGCTTCACACACGTGAGAGGAGCATCCAAACACCGTACGCCAGTCGGCCTTGTAGCGGGAAGAGCTCACATCGTAGAAAGGGCGCAAACGACAACCGAAACAGACCAAGTTCAAGTTCGACCTGCATTCCAAAACAGTGAACAACTTGCCAGCAACTTCGCCTTCCTCTCTCTTTCTCTCTCTCAGTCTCTCTCACCGTCTCGAATAATGCGCGGTCCTAGTAAACACAGCCCGCGTTAGATAAGTTAGGCCAAAAGTCGAGGACTGTTTTCATGCGTGCGGGGGGTAGCCTACGTTGAGAAAGTCTCCTCCGCTGGACTGTGTTGTTCGCCGCTCGGTCACACTGGCAAGGGGAGGACCTGCTGCTGGGGCTGAGCCGGGGAGGAGGGAAGGGAAGGGG
>CM059265.1:41857935-41862935 GCA_030347295.1 Setipinna tenuifilis
GCACTGTTCCATATCAATGCCCCACAGAATAGTAACTATAACAACCATTGGTTAATTTAACAGTTGCTTTTTCTGTTCTACTTTCTAATGACAGGTTGCATTAAACAACATGCAAAGACTCCTAATTGTAAAGAAATTGTAGAATAATTAAATGTTTCGGCATAACGTTTTAAATGTTTCCTAAATTCCTGAGTGTGGTAATTGGGCCACATGCCTGTGAGGTGTGCATACGATGGAACTGATCAACAAGTTGTTTGGCTCCACCAGCGTTGATTAATTCTGTTGAGTGCACACCTCTGCGGCTGTTATCCCTAACATATTTATGTCTTTTACAAATTTTAGAACTTCTCTCTTTGTTGTTGTGTAAACTTATTATTCTTTAATTGCAATAAAAAGTATAAATGTCAGTTGTGAATAATAAAGATTATGTTATTTCTATGTTTTAGGATGTAAATGTAAGAATTTTCTACATGTGCTATATCCTATATCCATTTAGTCATCTACATATGGACTTCTCACTCTCTAAATAGCCTACTCTCTCCCTGATGTCTTATCCCTGCACGTTTGCCTGTGTGTGTGTGTGTGTGTGTGTGTGTGTGTGTGTGTGTGTGTGTGTGTGTATCCATCACTGGTGTCGGCGCTACACACAGCTGTGCCCCGAGCACACACAGCTCAGCATGGAGAGATAAACACATGGCGGAGGGGATGAGGAAGCACTGCCCACATGTATAAATACCCCAGATGGATGATAACAACAAGGGATGGTAAGGGTGAATGGAAAGGGGGATCATGGGGGGTGGGAGAGGAGGAGAGAAGTAAAGGAGGAGAGGGGAGAGGGGAGAGCAGCCATTGCCCTTGTAAGAGTAATATATACTGTGTCCTCATAGTCTAAAAGTAAGTAATATTACTAGTAGAATCCTATATATACTGTGTCCTCAGAATCTGAAACTTAAGTAATACTACTAATGTAATCCAATATATACTGTGTCCTCATAATCTGAAACTTAAGTACTAATACTAAAATAATCCAATATATGTGTTTTCAGAATCTGAAACTTCAACTGAAACTAAAATTTCATGAGAATCAGTTGGGTTGAGACCCATTAAGCCATCTAAGAATAAAACAAATACATTTTTAAGTCCTACAAAATCATGACATACGTATGGCTCTGTCCATGCTTCATCCTGTGCTGTGACCGGTCTGTACATTGTGAGTGTGTAAATGTGTCTGCCATGGATACGTAAAGGGGACATCTCTCGTCTCAGCTGGGCCCATCAGACTGATCCGGTTTGGGCCCCAATGTGATCATTTCGATCTTTACAAAATACTAAAAAAAGGTCTGTTTATATACACTTACTGGGCCTGCATTACAATTAAAGGAAATGTATGGTTTTGATTTATTTACTACATTTAACATGCTAACTAACTAACTTCTAGTTAATGAGGACATTTTAATTGGTACTTGTTAATTGTTGCTTGTTTTGATTTACTGTAGGGTTACTAACTTTAATCATAAATGGGTTTAGGGTTACAGTTAATATTTTTAAGTATAAGCACAATTATGGTTCAAATTCACAGTTACATGTACGTTTAGGAGTAATTACTTTAGGTATGAGTAGATTAAAGGATTAAATTAGATTTAGGACAACGTTTATAGTTTAAATTGAGAATAGGTATATATTGTTGCATCAGCTCAGAGCACCAGACAACATGGATCTCTGCAGGATTTCCCTTCTCCATCCGCCCCCGTGTGTGTTGGTGTGTGTGTGTGTATGTATTTGTGTGTATGTGTGTGCATGCGTGTGTGTGTGTGTGTGTGTGTGTGTGTGTGTGTGTGTGTGTATGTGTGTGTATTTGTGTGTGTATTTGCGTGTGTGTGTGTGTGTGTGTGTGTGTTTGTGTGTGTGTGTGTGTGTATTGGTGTGTGTGTGTATGTGTATGTGTGTGCATGGATCTCTGAAGGATTCCCCTGCCCCATTGGCACCCCCACCTGTCGGCTCAGGACAGCTACCTGGCTGCAGTCCCAGACAGGTGTGAGCAGCGTGGGGAGGTACAAGAGCAGCCCCCCCCCCCCTCTTGGGGAGGGGAGGAATGGAGGGGAGATGTCTAATGTTTTTGTTGTTTTGCTTGCTTGATGATGGGATAAAGGGTGTGCGTGTGTGTATGTATGTGTGTGTGTGTGTGTGTGTGTGTGTGTATAAAATTAGGAGAAGAAGCACTTTGGTGTATGTGTGTGTGTGTGTGTATGTGTATGTGTGTGTGTGTGTGTGTGTGTGTGTGTGTGTGTGTGTGTGTGTGTCTGTGTGTGTGCAAAATTAGGAGAAGAAGCACATTGGTGTCCCTGTGTGTGTGAGTGTGTGTGTGTGTGTGTGTGTGTGTAAAATTAGGAAAAGAAGCACTTTGGTGTGCGTGTGTGTGTGTGTGTGTTGGGGGAGGGGGGAGTAATCGGGGTCATATTTCACAACACATCATAGAGTTTCCACTCCCATCCTGAGTGCTGTTTGATCTGACACACACACGAGACGCGTAAAGTGTTCGCCCTACTCACAGACAGCTGTGGCCTACACCCCACTCACACACACACATACACACGCACACACATTAACACACACACGCGTTTGATCTCTTTTTGAAAAGAGCAATTTGGGGGATTTTGCCGGCCCTCCCCTTCTCTCTATTGCTCCCTTTTGTGTGTGTATGAGTGTGTGTGAGTGTGTGTGTGTATGAGTGTGTGTGTAAGTATATGTGTGTGAGCGAGTGTCTATGTGCGTGTGTGTGCGCGTGTGTGTGAGTGTGTGTGTGTGTGTGTGTATATGAGTGTGTGTGTGTGCGTGTATGTGTGTGTGTGCGTGTGCACGTGTGTGTGTGAGTGTGTGTGTATATGAGTGTGTGTGTGTGTGCGTGTATGTGCGTGTGTGCGTGTATGTGTGTTTGTGTATATGAGTGTGTGTGTGTGTGTGTGTGTGTGTGAGCTGGCAGTAAAGAGCAGAAAGTAAAGTGCTGGTGTCAGATCTGCTCTTTCATTTCCCTGCTGTGTAAACAACATTTGCGCTCCATCCAATCACATGTCCCTCTGCACACTGTAAATATGCTACGGAGGCCTGGCAGGGACAAAAAGACGAATGGTGGGACAGTAAAAGGCGAAAGCAAAAATGGGCTGATGTATGGTGTGAATTTGGCACAAATATAGTCCAACCCACTGGGGCAATCACAAAGGTCAAAGTAAGACCCTCCTTGCAGGAGAATTAAATAGTAGAAATGAGATGAAGGGGGAGAGAGAGAAGCAGAACGAGAGAGAAAGAGAGAAAAAGCAACACAGAAAGGGAGAGAGAGAGAGAGGAAGAACAAGATTGAGAGAGAGAAAGAATGAGAGAGAGACAGAGAGACAGACAGATAAAGGGGGGGACACAGGCATGCACATCACACACACACACACACACACACACACACACACACACTGTCCATCATATATCTATTATTTGTACATGTTAAGTTATTGTGTCTGAACACTGGCTTTGGCGGCACTGTACTCACACAGTCATGCTAATAAAGCAATAAAACGTTTAAATTTGAATATTTGACTTTGAGAAACTAAACATGTGCACGGGTAAAGAAGAGAAAAACATTTAAAGAAATTTGAATAAACAATATTTACTGTTTGAACATGCATATCATTGCAGGGGTGCGTGTGTGTGTGTGTGTGTGTGTGCGTGTGTGTTGTCTGGATTTATAGAATATCAAAACTTCTTCTGCATCTCTCTCTTCTACTTCCTGCTCTCTCTATGCTTTTAACTCTATTTAACTCTGCTTTAGTTTTTTCTCTTTAGTTCTTTCTCCCCTCCTTTCTCTCTTTCTCTTCTTCTCTTTCTCCTTCTCTCTCTCTCCCCCCCTCTCTCTCTCCATGCTATTGTTCATTCTTCTTTCCTCTAATCACTTGCTGTCATTGCCTCATCCTTTCTTCCCCTCTCTGACTTTTCTTTCCACTTTTCTATTTTGTTCGCTCTCTTGTTCTGTCTGCATCACTCTATTTCCTTCCCTGTCCCTCTGTCTCCTTACAGTTCAATATCCATGCACACACACACACACACACACACACCCACTCTTTCTTACACTCTCGCTCTGTCTTACTCTTCCCCTCCCCTCTCTCTTTCTTCTTTTGTCTCTCTTAACTTACCCCTCCATTCTTTCTCTCTCTCCCTCACTTTCTCACCCTCCCTTCCTCTATCCCTCTTTCTCTCTCTTTCCTTCTCCCTCTCCCTTTCTCTCTCCTCGTCTGGTCTGCCTCCCTCTCTCCCTCCCCCCCCCCCCACTCCCCCTCTCTCTCTTCTACCCCCCCCCACTCTCCCTCTCTCTCTCCTCCCCCCACTCTCCCTCTCTCTCTCCTCCCCCCCACTCTCCCTCTCTCTCTTCTATCCCCCCCTCTTCCTCCTCCGCTCCCTCTCTTACCTCCCCCTCCATCCCTCCATCCCTCTCTCCCCCCCATCCCTCTGATGTGGTGCTGTGGCAGGCTGGTGGCCACAGGCCCAAGAGAATCCAGATGTGAGCTTCATCCCCAACTCAGTGTGCAGGCGGGATGTGTAGAAATGCGTGAATAAATACAAACATACACACAAAAAATACACAAATAAATAAAATATAAATGCAAAAATATATCCATGTAAACATAAACATAACTCTGTGCTTGATAACCAGCGTTTTGCTAACAGTTTACATTTACCATGGGCCAAACACACATGCAAAAGTCACCAAATGCTTAAAAAACAAACTAAACCTAAACCAATCCAACAAACAAACACACCAACAAACATAACAAACACATTAACACACATAACAGACAAACAAACACACTAACAAACAAAACAACAGCAAAGGCCAGAGCGTATGTTGTAACTGGTCAATGTGCCGGTCATGCTCACGCTCCCGACCACAGAGAGATGAGATGGGTCATCTGGTTTTGGATGTGGTGCGGTTCTGTACGGCCCGCCGCAGAGTCCATCAC
>CM059265.1:41872935-41875142 GCA_030347295.1 Setipinna tenuifilis
ATATGAGCAATGGGTTATGGCGGACCGAACACAAACAACATCCAGACACACAGTATGGCTTCACTGGACATGTGATATTTCACTAGCATCCCTGCTGGGTGTGTAGTGTGTGTGTGTGTGTGTGTGTGTCTGTCTGTGTGTTAGTATACATATGTCTGCGTGTATGTGTGTGTGTGTGTGTGTGTGTGTGTGTATGTGTGTGTTTATATACATCTGTGTCTGTGTGCTTTATGTGTTTGCTTGGTGCTTGTGTGTGTGCTTGTGTGGGTTTACACCATATGTTTGTGTGTGTGTGTGTGTTTGTGTGTGTGCGTGTCTGTGTATGTGTGTGTCTTTACATACGCCTGTGTGTGTGTGTATGTGTGCCTGTTTACATATGCATATGTGTGCAGCCTGTCTGGTGCAGAGCAGTATTTTACAGTGTGAGTGGTGAGACTCCAGTGCTGTGAGGCTGTACATCAGTGCTGAGCGCCGCAGGCAGCAGACAGCTCCCACCACCAGGGACAGAGCAGCCGGCCCCTCTCCCACCACTGGGCCCTTACCCTGGCCCCTCTTCCACCAGTGGGCCCTTACCCCGGCCCCTCTCCCACCTCCTCCTGTGGGCCCTTACCCCGGCCCCTCTCCCACCACTGGGCCCTTACCCTGGCCCCTCTTCCACCTCCTCTCCCACCTCCTCTCCCATCACTGGGCCCTTACCCTGGGTCCTCTCTCACCTCCTCCCACCTCCTCCACTGGGCCCTTACCCCGGCCCCTCTCCCACCTCCATACACCTCCTCTCACCTCCTCTCCCACCAGTGGGCCCTTACCCTGGCTCCTCTCTCACCTCCTCCTACCTCCTCCACTGGGCCCTTACCCCGTCTGCTCCTCTCCCACCACTGGCCCCTCTCCCACCACTGGGCCCTTACCCCGGCCCCTCTCCCACCAGGGACAGAGCAGCTGGCTCCTCTCCCACCAGTGGGCCCTTACCCTGGCTCCTCTCTCACCTCCTCCCACCTCCTCCACTGGGCCCTTACCCTGGCCCCTCTCCCACCTCTACAGTGGGCCCTTAACCTGGCCCCTCTCCCACCTCCACTGGGCCCTTACCCCGGCCCCTCTTCCACCAGGGACAGAGCAGCTGGCTCCTCTCCCACCAGTGGACCCTTACCCTGGCTCCTCTCTCACCAGTGGGCCCTTACCCTGGCTCCTCTCTCACCTCCTCCCACCTCCTCCAGTGGGCCCTTACCCCGTCTGCTCCTCTCCCACCTCCTCCCACCTCCACAGTGGGCCCTTACCCTGGCCCCTCTCCCACCAGTGGGCCCTTCCACTGGTCCTCTTCCACCTCCTCTCTCACCTCCTCTCCCACCAGTGGGCCCTTAACCTGCCTCCTCTCCCACCTCCTCTTCTACCTCCTCCACCTCCTCTTACCCTGTCTCCTCTCCCACCTCCTGCAGTGCCCTCTTACCCTGTCTCCTCTTCCACCTCCTCCAGTGGGCCCTGGGCTGCACTCACCCCATCTGCTCCTCTGTCTGCTCCTCTACCTACTTCTCCTCCTGCTTCACCAGCTAGTCTTCCCCCTCTTCTTCATCTGCTCCTCCTCCTCCTTAGCTCTTTCTCCTCTTCCTCTTCCTCTTCCTCTTCCTCCCACTGCTCCTCCTCCTCTTCCTCCTCCTGCTCCGCCAGCTACTTTTCCTCCTCTGGCTCTTCTGTATACTCTTATTCTTCATCCTCCCTCTCCTCTTCCTCCTTCTCTTCCTCCAGCTGCTTTTCCTCCTGCTCCTTCACTTGCTCATCTGTCTGCTCCTCCTCCTAGTTGGTTAGGGCATCCATACCATATATCTATTAATATCCATATGTTTATTAATATGTATTTATTATAATATTCTATGTGTCCAAAAATATCTTTACAAGATTGCGTTTGGAAGCCACAATACCTTCTCTCTCTGTCTCTCTCTCTTTCTCTGTCTCTGTCTCTGTCTCTGTCTCTGTCTCACTCTCTCTCTCTCTCATACTATCCTATCATTAAAGGTGAAAAATCTGAGACTTATCTAAAAAAAAAAGAAAGCCACATTCTCCATTCTCTCACAGCACAGATCAGGGACCAGGGCCAGTTCCTGCCCACCAGGTCCTCTGCAGGCCTGCACTGAGTGCCTGCCCTGAGCCCTTCATTTCCAGGACCTTCCCCACATCCCTCTTCTTCATGTGGAAACAGACTGCCTATTCAGCCGAGC
>CM059265.1:41875242-42025242 GCA_030347295.1 Setipinna tenuifilis
CTTCACTGGACCTTTTTCTGTCTTTTTGTAGTCCTGTAGCTACACGTGGCCTTTTCTGCGTTTTCTGACCTGGAAAGCAGTCAAAGACAAACATGTCTGCACAAGTCGTAGTTCGATAGCACAGCAGAATTTATGTCCTTACACCGTACACGCCAAAAGTAAAAAATTAATCGGTGGTGGAAGCCATATAAATGAAGTTTGATTATGTACAATTTGTGGAATTCTTAAGTTTGAATTAATTTAGATCATTATGTTTTGCCATGTAAGTACACATACTAACTAACATACAGTTTGTGATTATAGTTCATTGTTTGCAGTTACCCTCCTGCTGTCCCTGAAAAGTCAGTAGGAGACAATAACGAAGAAGCCAACGGCTCCTCCATGCAGGAATGCCCAACCGATTGAAAGCAGGGGTGAAGTGGTACACAAATCTTCGAGTTCACGAACGTTGTTAGAAAAAATATATTCTTTTTATTTTCTACAAAATAAAACGTGCAGCTCTCGCACACAAACAAACGTAAAAGAACGAAAATTAACACGACACTTAAACCGAAAACAACAGTGCACAAAAAACAGAAACAAAACCTATTCGTGTCTCTGTTCGTTCTTGTTAACATCTCTGTTTGTTCTCTTTCCGTTCGTCGTTCTTCTGTGAGCAATGAGGCCCTCCTTAAATACAGCATTCAATTGGGCCAATTAGGAGACAATTTGACCCTACCGCCGCCCAATGACGCTAATGCCCTGCTGCAGTTCAGCAACTGCAACGCGCAACAGAGTTCAGTATTGAAAAACGTAAAATCGGTGAGAGGGGCAGAAGTTCACCCTCTCACAGAGTGTAACTACGCTACTACGCCATCTCTGCCACATGATATAGCTATGCAATGTATACCCCTTCCAGCTACTTTTCTTTCTTTTTCTTACATGTGATTTCCAAAACATTTTCACAAAAGATCAATGTAAAGAGCAGAGATAGGAGAAAAAAAAAACTGGATGTTTCACAACTTACGTTCAGGGGTGTAATCACCATCTGCATTGTTTCCAAATTTGTCATCATTATCATCCCTGTCGTCATCATCACCATGCCCCAATGTCTGTAAAATAAAGGCCCCATCTGGTCCGAGTTTGTGTCGGCAGTCTTCCAACCTCACTGATAACCTCCTCAGTGGAAGCTGTTGACAGGGTGATGTTGCAGCGATGATGTTGAGGAAGGAATCTGAGAAGTCTGTGGGCTGGTGCTCTGGGGGAGGGGAACTGGATTGGTTGACCTGCAATTCAAGGTGATACAGGCAGTGCTAAATGCAGTGCTAAAAAAAGAAAGGAAAGTAACCTATACACTTCTGAAACTTTGTTAGCTTTTTAAATAGAATTTTACCAGATGTAGTGATGAGATACATTAATGTAACAACTGCGTCTATATTTGTTTCACTCAAAAAGCATGGCAATTATTATTACATTAAGCATGGCAATATTATTACATTACAGTCTAACAATTGCATCTGTACTTGTTTAAGTCGACTAAAGACGGTATTTCAAAATGTAAAGAAATATAAAAAACAACATCCTGCTACTGCCCTATTTAAAGTGTCTGCTTAATGTTAACATTTTAACCCATTAGCCATCAAATGTCTGAAAATGAAAGAAAAAAACATTGCATTCTATAAATAACAACATCTATAAAGAGAGAAAATGGTGATAACACATCATGACAGCAATGGATTTTGGATTATTTAAATGATTTAAAGATTTCGATAAAAAAAAAAAACAACTTAAATGAAAAATTTAAAAATGAACAAAACATAACAAAAAATGTTTAATCTTTGTCAAAGCACAAAGCAAGAGAAATAATTACCGCCATCTCCACGCTGCTTGTTCTTACAGGCAAAGGGTTGGGCCTGTTCTCTGATGTGTCTGGCTGGCTCTTGGACCCATCGTGAACCTTTGCGGACCCCTCTGTGACATCACTGCCTGATGGGTCTGCTGGTGTGAGTTCTGAGGTATAGGATGTGGCCAGGGACGATGCAGGTTCGCATTCCTAGGAAGCACGGTTGGAGAAAGGCTAATGGTACACTTCACATACTGTAAAACAAATGAACTTTTGCATAACTCTAAATGACAGGTGCCTTGGAGGTGACCCACACTCTACAACTTAGTAAAAGTCAAAGTCAAAGTCAGCTTTATTGTCAAAAACCATATGTACAGGTTGCACACACAGAATTTGAAATGGCAGTGCTCCTTAGACCCACAGTGAACAGTAAACATCTAGTTAAGGTCACGTGTGCATTACTATTGTAGGCCCAATAGGTACCATTCGGGTGGCATTGTCTATGGCCTGGTACCTACACGGACGTATTCTACATAAAGGCCTCTTAATAATGTTAAAATACATCATATTAGGATTACATTTCACCCCCTTTTATATATGCACAACTTGTTGTTTTCTCAGCCACACAATTTTAAGGTCATGTGTGTATTATAATGGTAGGCCCAATAGATACCATTCGGCTGGCATTGTCTATGGCCTGGTACCTACACGGACGTATTCTACATAAAGGCCTCTTAATAATGTTAAAATACATCATATTAGGATTACATTTCACCCCCTTTTATATATGCACAACTTGTTGTTTTCTCAGCCACACAATTTTAAGGTCATGTGTGTATTATAATGGTAGGCCCAATAGATACCATTCGGCTGGCATTGTCTATGGCCTGGTACCTACACGGACGTATTCTACATAAAGGCCTCTTAATAATGTTAAAATACATCATATTAGGATTACATTTCACCCCCTTTTATATATGCACAACTTGTTGTTTTCTCAGCCACACAATTTTAAGGTCATGTGTGTATTATAATGGTAGGCCCAATAGATACCATTCGGCTGGCATTGTCTATGGCCTGGTACCTACACGGACGTATTCTACATAAAGGCCTCTGAATAATGTTTAACTACATCATATTAGGATTACATTTCACCCCCCTTTTATATATGCACAACTTGTTGTTTTCTCAGCCACACAATTTTAAGGTCATGTGTGCATTATAATGGTAGGCCCAATAGATACCATTTGGCTGCTATTGTCTATGGCCTGGTACCTACACGGACGAATTCTACATAAAGGCTTGTTAATAATGTTAAAGTACATGATATTAGGATTTAATTTTACCCCCCTTTTATATATGCACAACTTGTTGTTTTCTCAGCCACACAATTTTAAGGTCATGTGTGTATTTCTGTGGTAACTTATGTTCACATTCATTAATTTATTTTTATTTTTATTTGCAGCTAACGTCACTTTTTACCTTTTAGAAGGAATTTCTTGGAAGAAATGTGTATTTCTTTATTGATATTCTTCCAAATAAATATTAAAATAAAGCATCCCAGATAGCAAAGGGACGTCGAATCACGTCGATTGTTGGTCAAAAGGGTCAGATTCCGTTGTTGGTCTGTAAATCGACGTCGAATTGGAGCCATGAACAGTTGATTTCTCGACCGTCGGAGAAGGTCGAATATAAGCCGTTGAATCAACGTGGGTAAAGGTTGATCTAACGACCGTCGGAGAAGGTCGAATATAAACGGTAGAATCAACGTGGGCAAGGTTGATCTCACGACTGGTCTGGACGTCGAACAGTCAGCCAAGCAGACCGCATCGCAGCCGCTTCCACGTCTGATAAGTATGGAATGAATTCTCTGCCAAAACGTCTGTACTCGTAGAAATATCTTGTGCTTGTAAAAAGAATTTGTGTACACGTGGAAATATTTTGTGCTTGTAAAAAAAATGTGTGTGCGTGAAAATCTGTTTTGTCTCTGTAACAAAGTTTTGTGCTTGTAAAAAAAATGTGTGTCTGCGTGAAAATCTGTTTTGTCTCTGTAACAAAGTTTTGTGCTTGTAATAAAAATTTGTGCTTGTAAATATATTTTTTGTACATGTAAAAATACTTTGTATTTGAGAAAAAAAAAACAAATCTCCCACAGGCACATTTTTTTTACGAACACAGATTCTTTTTACGAACACAAAACCCAAGTGTGAAATCTCTGCCAAAACTTCTCATCCAATCACCAAACGTCTTACTCACTGGTCATTATACAATAGTTAGATCCGGTCGATTTTTTTTATCCATTGATCTGGGAGTGAGGTTGTTGTGGAATACCCTCACGGGTGTGATTCGCCGCAGGCTCACGATCACGAGTGTTATATTGCTTTTATACGATAGTTCCTTTGGTAACAAAAATAATTACACAAAATGATTAAAATATATATTATTTTCTTTATTTGGGTTGATTGTTTATTCGATTGTTCCTCCGCTCCAGAAAATAGTCCCAGTTGGCGTCTTGGTTGCTGAGCAACGCACAGTGCACTGTGCACCACTGCGAAAGAGCAAAGATAGATAAGGAATCTAAGCTCTTTGCCACTGCTCTACTTGTAGACTTTGAATTGCACATTGCCGTTGACTGTGCAGCCGCTGAGAAAAGGGCCTGGATGTTCAGTCCGAATAACTAGATGGTCTTACGTGCTGATCTAACTATACCGTACCCTGGCAACTTAGCTAATTTTACGTGTTTTGCTAGCGGAGTTTGGCTAAGCTAGCTAGCCAGGTCATACTGAATGTAATGAGCCAAACCATATGTTGCCATGTGTAGTTAAATGTTAATCTAGCGATCTTTTTAAAACTCTTGTATATCCAAAATGTATACTGTGTTAGTTGTACTGAATTGTATAACATGGCCCTGTTTACTGTAACCCTGGGGAAGAGGACTGTGAAGGAGGACAACTCTAAGCCCCATTGCCCCGTGTGTATTGTCTGTGATGTTACAGAACGCTTGAGTAAAACGTGGATCAGATCACCTGAGTCGGCGTCAGTCCTTCTTCTCCTCCCCACTGTACATACATAATCAATCACAACAACGCAGAGTCATACGACCGGTTACATTGGGTGATATAGGGTATGGTCTATAATTTTCCCATTGCTTAAATGTTCCATGGGAGACGACGCGGGAGCAATGGTACGTGAATTCTATATGTAGCCATGTACAATAACGTAGCCAGGTTAACGGCGAACTTGCTGCATATTCACGTCCCCTGAAATGAAAAGAGGTGTCGGAACACCGCGGCCCACTTCAAGCACGCCTGTTCATAATGTAATTTAGAACTTGTCTTAAAACTGATTAAACTGAAAACCGATTAAAAACACCAGACAACTGCAGCAAGTTCGCCGTTAACTTGGCTACTTTATTGTACATGGCTACATATAGAATTCACGTACCATTGCTCCCGCATCGTCTCCCATGGAACACAGCAGATATGATCATCAGTGTCCGGAAAATATGCCTCCTCGCCGTTTCTAAATAAAGGCGGCCGGTGAGTAAGACGTTTGGTGATTGGCTGAGAAGTTTTGGCAGAGATTTCACACTTGGGTTTTGTGTTCGTAAAAAGAATCTGTGTTCGTAAAAAAAATGTGCCTGTGGGAGATTTTTTTTTTTTTTCTCAAATACAAAGTATTTTTACATGTACAAAAAATATATTTACAAGCACAAAACTTTGTTACAGAGACAAAACAGATTTTCACGCACACACACTTTTTTTACAAGCACAAAATATTTCCACGTGTACACAAATTCTTTTTACAAGCACAAGATATTTCTACGAGTACAGACGTTTTGGCAGGGAATTCATTCCATAGATAAGTGTACTCACTATCCTCGCTAGTCCGTGTTCACATCACTTGAATAAAAAACTAGGCCTATCAAGTTCTCTCGCTAGTAGCGAATGCACTGTGAATGCACCTTTAACCTGCTTACACAAACACATATTGCATATGAGGCAGAGGCTACAGAACATTTCCATCTAACACCAACTGACTCGGAGACAGTTCCTTCCCAAGAGCTGTCACCATACTGACCTCAAGCTTACACACCTCTGGCAATGTCACCTCCTCCACCACCACATGCTGCTAAGATCTAGGAACTGGACTCCATCAAGATCTCTCACTGCACTGTAAATCTCCCATTACTGCATCTCACCAAGTTTTATATTGACAGACAGTAGGCCCACTGTCTATATTTGCACTGCCACATCATAGCCGTCTTGTACTCTTTTCACCATCATACCATGGCAGTCTGTTTTTAGTTGCCTACCACTG
Source organism: Setipinna tenuifilis (assembly GCA_030347295.1). Classification (NCBI taxonomy): domain Eukaryota; kingdom Metazoa; phylum Chordata; class Actinopteri; order Clupeiformes; family Engraulidae; genus Setipinna; species Setipinna tenuifilis. The sequence continues at coordinate 41,881,385 of CM059265.1, forward strand.
ATAATAGATTGCTGCAAACATCATTTCTACTTGTTACCAGTCACTTAGGCACTTCATTCTGTGTATTGTTTACCTCAGCCAGTGTTCCATTGCACAAGCCTTAAGCAGAGTCAATGTACAGTTCATTTATTACTGTTAGGTGTTTTATACTTCCACTTAACTTTATAGTTTGTTTAATCATATATGTGCTTTATGGTGAAGCTTTAAATTGCATTGTACTTTGTATGACAATAAAGGCATTCTATTCTATAATTACAAATAGGCCTGCACTTGGATTTGCCCATAATTGCAATGCTGCAAATGCCATGAGTCAGTAGCCTACCGATAAACTAGCAAGCTGAATGGATCAGATAAACCAAATATTTAAATTACCATATATCAAAGACTTTTGGTATGTGTGTGCAAGGTCAATAGGCCATCTTGCTATGTTAACGGAACCTAATACGACTTGGCCAGATGCTTAAATTGTGATTTGTTCTCATGACTTAACAAAATAAAAACATGCAGACACAAGTGGTAGGATGTAGCCTTGGTGAACTCAAACACATTGGCATTGATTATTCTGTATTACATTATTTATACAGGCACATTAAGACAACTACACATAAAGATAGAAATGATTATATAACAGTGGCATATAAAACCATACAGGTAGATTAAACATGGTAAATAAAAGCTCATTACATTCACATGGCTTGCATACCCCTTAGCAAAAAGAAGTTTATTAAAGTTTACTATAACTACTTATTTTATACTAAAACTAAGGAAGTATACTTGAAGTTGACTTTTATAAACTATATTTTATATACTTATAGAATAGTATAGTAAAGTATACTTGGCTTATACTGAAACTTCTAAACAAAGTCTAAGACTAAGTACATTTATACTTACACTTTAAAATGAAAACATATACTTTTCCTTTAGTCAAGTCATTGACTCGTGCTTAGCATTTAATTTATATATTAATATAATATAATGGTGGAATTTAGTATGTGTGCTCAATTGCATTATCTTTATGTACCTTAAAATCATACACAAAAACAGAGGTGCAACACGATACCACCCAGTCAGCTGGAAGAAGCTGAACAACCAGCTCGTTAGAGCTAACATAGCGAAACGGACCATATAGAAGATATTTGGAGGATGACGCAGCAGAGATACCAAGGACTACCAAGTAGCTAGCTCAATAAAGTCAATTCAAATGTTTTTCTGTTTTTGTGTATGATTTTAAGGTACATAAACACAATGCAATTGAACACACTTACCAGTTTTTAACTCCACCATTATATTATATTAATATATAAATTAAATGCTAAGCACGAGTCAATGACTTGACTAAAGGAAAAGTACATGTTTTCATTTTAAAGTATAAGTGTAAGTCTTAGTATAAATGTAGTTAGTCTTAGACTTTGTTTAGAAGTTTCAGTATAAACCAAGTATACTTTACTATACTATTCTATAAGTATATAAAATATAGTTTATAGAAGTCAACTTCAAGTATACTTCCTCAGTTTTAGTATAAAATAAGTATACTTATAGTAAACTTTAATACACTTCTTTTTGCTAAGGGAAGACTTACACTTATACTTTAATAAACTTCTTTTTGCCAAGGGTGGTCTTTGTTTTTGTTTGTATGTTTGAAAATATATCAAACTTATTTTCAACATTATGTCTTTTGATTTTGTAAATGCATCACACTCCTGTTACAAACTGGATGACCAGGTGCAACATGAAATGACACGAAGTCATAGAGCTTGTCAAGTCTAGGGGTAATTTATTAACAAATAATATTTCAACTAAAAACAAAACGGATCAAAGGGGAAAGGGGTAACGAAAACAGGGGGAACAATACAATACAACAAAGGTAGGAACAGGCAGGCTGGCGTGGAGGACCCAAACCCAGGAGGAGAGAGAGAGAGAACAGGCCACCACGCAGGTTTTTATGGAATGAAGTTCATCCCCGATTACAAGCCGCACCTGAAACACAATTAGCGCAGCCCAAAACAACCACAAAGAGAAATGGCGACACCTAGGGTGCAGGACGTAACACCTCCCCACCAAGATGGTGACACAGTCTCCATAAACTAAAAATGGAAGAAAAAAAAAAAAGGCTTGCACAACACCTACTGTTACGAATGCGTGCAGCACATCACAATATAGAAAATACAAAATATTTAACAAAATATGAAAACACATCTATGCACACACGCACAACATTCATGCTTGCACACAGAACAGCAGAAGAAACACAAGCACACAACCTGCACCCACACAGGCATACAACTGCACATGATTGTGTATGCATACACACAAAGGGAAAAGAAAATAGAAAACCATGACATACGGTTATTCCTAACCGTAGACACAAGAGCAATGACTATGGCACTCTAGACAATGCGTCAGCGACGACGTTGTCAGTGCCTCGAATGTGCTTGATCTCCAAATTATATGGCTGTAAAATCAAGCTCCATCGCATGAGGCGTTGGTTTGCATTTCTCATGCGCCAGAGGAACTTCAACGGGTCATGGTCACTGTACACAACCACCTGCTGTGAGCCCCCCAGATAAACCTCAGATTGTTGGACAGCGAGGACAAGGGCTAATGCCTCCTTCTCGATCGTTGAGTAGGACCATTGCTGATGGGTAAATTTTTTTGAAAAATAGCAAACGGGATTGTGATGGAGTGACCATCACTAGAGTTGTGGGTGTGCTCTGACTGCCATCCCAACGAGCCTGGCTCTTTGGCGTTGCGGTCAGAGTACACGTTTGGCACCCGGGAGACCCGGGTTTGAATCCCGGTGGGGCGACTTCTCCTCCCCTTCGCAATAAATGGTGTCAGAAGTGGTATGGCTTGCCGTGAGGTCATCGGAGGCGCAGCATGGTGTGAGGGACCCCCTCTGTGTGTGAAGCGCATGGCGTGAGGGACACCGTGAGTGTGTGAAGCGCATGGCGTGAGGGACACCTGGTGTGTGTGAAGCACATGGCTGCGCTTCCCGAAGGGGAAGGTAGTGTGATGGAGTGACCATCACTAGAGTTGTGGGTGTGCTCTGACTGCCATCCCAACGAGCCTGGCTCTTTGGCGTTGCAGTCAGAGTACACGTTTGGCACCCGGGAGACCCGGGTTTGAATCCCGGTGGGGCGACTTCTCCTCCCCTTCGCTACAGGGATGTTGGACCTCAACACCAAGCTGCAGTAGGACAGCACCAGCACCATAGTCACAGGCGTCAACAGCAACAGAAAAGGGCTTAGAAAAATCTGGAGCAGACAATACTGGAGCAGCCACTAACAACAACTTCACATTCTCAAAAGCCTTACTACATTGCTCCGACCACTTGTAAGGGACTTTTGGACTAAGCAAATCAGTCAATGGTGCCACCACCGTGGAAAAGTTCCTACAAAACCCACGGTAATAGCCAGCCATACCATGGAACCTGCGAAGCTCAGGGCAGGAAAATCACAGATAGCTGAGATTTTTGCATCCAGTGGACGCACCTCACCCCCTCCCACCATTCGGCCCAGATATGTGACAGTTGCCTTCCCAAACTCACACTTGGCCAGATTGATCGTAAGTCTAGCAGAAGACAGACGTTGGAAGAGTTCATAAATTTGGGCAAGGTGGCTTGGCCAGTCAGAACTATGAATCACTAGGTCATCTAAATATGCTTCACAATCAGGCATAGATCAGGCAAGATCACATTATTTATTAGCCGTTGGAAGCTAGCGGGAGCATTACGCATGCCAAAAGCCATTACGCGGTATGACAGAAAATGATCTAGAGTTATAAAGGCAGAAATCTCCTTGGCCCTGGTGGTTAATGGGATTTGCCAATAGCCCTTAAGCAAGTCAAACTTGCTAACAAACACAGCTGACCCCACCCGGTCAATGCAGTCATCCAACCTAGGAAGTGGGTAACAGTCAGGTTTAGTAACTGCATTGACACGGCGGTAATCAGTGCAAAATCTAAATGTGTTGTCAGGCTTCGCTACCAAAAGACATGGTGAACTCCACGAACTCATGCTGTGCTCAGCTATTCCATTAGCGAGTATGTATTCGACCTCGTTCTTTACGATAGCCCGTTTCACCGGGTTAACACGGTAAGGGTGTTGTTTAATAGGAGGGGCAGTACCAACATCAATGTCGTGTTCAACGACATGTGTCTGCATCGGGACGTCTCTGAACAACTCTGGGAACTGATGGATAATGTCCAAAATGTCAACTCTTTGACTCTCAGTAAGGTGTGGAAGATGATCAGAGAGAACAGAGAGCATTTCTGTGTTTAAACGCCCACTCACTACAGAAGAACAAGGACTGTCCTCCACTTCGCCACCCTCCCCCACAGCAGAAATCAGCACCACACCTGCAGTGGGCAGCGACGAGCCAACCACTGGCTGTGCCGGGGTCGAGACGGGACACAAAGAGGGAGAGCCACGCTCAAAGAAAGGCTTCAACATGTTTACATGGCACAGGCGTGTTTGCTGTCGCCTGTCTGGAGTAGCAATCACATAATCGCGATCTGACACTTTGTTCACCACTATGTATGGGCCACTAAAGCGAGCCTGCAAAGCAGACCCAGGAACAGGAAGCAGAACTAATAGGCCATGAGCCAGACCACCGTTCGCAATCAAAAGGGTGGGCAAATTCTTGTTGGTATTTTATTATTGCTATATATGTCCAGATTATGGAATGGTATGATAACCTTGGCAGAACAGTAGCTTTATCATATTTGTCATGCATTTCTTATTTGAACCATATGCATTCCACACGGCAATAGTGCCCATTCTTAGATGTTGCACATATAGCAATTTACTTCTACTGATGATTAATATCTCTGTTACAGTTTTTTAAGTCCCTGTACTGTATATAAGTTGTTATTAACCAAGAGGAATTGGCACAAACTACTGGTGCAGAGTGAGCAAGGAGGGAAATCGAATTTAACATTACAGTTGACATATCTCTTTTGGGAATCATACAGGCCACAGACATTGACTTTGTATTTTGATTTAGCTAATCACAGAACAACTCTAGCTCTTCTGCAATTTCTTGAAGAAAATAAGATCCTTGTTTTTCACTGAACCATGCCATAGGTCATTACCTAAAAGATAACTGACTTTTAACATCTGATTCCATCGGGTTGCCTAGTTAGCTCCGGAAATTCGCTGTGGTCGGTCATACAGTTTGCATCACCCCAAGCTAATTTTATATGTTTGCTGGTTGAAATTATAAAAGCTAATAAAAAAATAAATAATAACTAGACTGCATTCCCGCAGAAAATGCAAAAAGTGTGCTTGCATTTTAGCATTGTTAACAATGTTAGCCTAACTGCTAAATAGCTTCGGCTAATATAGCAACACATCACTGTGAGCACAGTTAATTACTTTACATATTTAGCATAGTTAGCATAATTAACATTTTTAGCATTGTTAGCATAACTGCTAACAAATACTAGCTGAGTTAACTAAGTAACACTGTTAACCCAGTTAATTACTTTGCATTTTAGCATTGTTAGCATTGCTAACATTGTTAGCATAATGCCTAAATAGCCTCAGCTATTATAGGTACACAACACCGTAAGCAGTTAATTACTTCATATTTTAGCATAGTTACCATAATTAGCATTGTTAGCATAACTGCTAACAAGTACAAGCTGAGTCAACCAAGTAACACTTGTAACCCAGTTAATTATTTTGCATTTTAGCATAGTTAACATAGCTAGCATTGTTAGCATAACGGCTAACAAACGTTTGCTAGGTTAACAGAGTAGCACTGACTACATAGATAACTACTAGAGATAACTACTATAGGCTGCAATACACTCCCATGGCAGAACATTATGCAGGCCATGGCATGGGGATTATGACATCACTTTAGAGTTCTATTCCTGAACATTCCACATTTAAAAAATGGCAGTTGGTCCAGGTGTAACTGCCACAGTATTGTCTGCCTCTCTTTCACCATTTTTAAACTGTCCTGTTTCAAAAAGTTTAAGTAGTTGCCACATCAAAATTTCACAGCTCACAGTCAGATCCCAGACCTCTCTTACAAAGTTTAAATCAAGTTTATAGGTTAAACGGTTGAGTTTTGATCATTTAAAACTTCAGACATGCACCCTGACCTGTTTACAGTAAGATGATGAAATGTATGGCAAAATCCCATAGACTGTCTGACACCATTTTTAAACTGTCCTGCCTCAAACAGTTTAAGTAGTTGCCACATGAATTTTACACAGGTCACAGTCAGATCCCAGACCTCTCTTACAAACTTTAAATCAAGTTTATAGGTTAAGTGGTTAAGTTTTAATCATTAAAAAACGAAGTGGAGGTTAGAGTGAGGGCAGAGCTCACTGTAGCTGCTAGAGTAGAGCAGTGTACTGTGACATCATCAGCCTGAATATTCCGCCATTCATTTTCAATGGCGGAAAAGTTGCAGAAAAACGACAATAACGGACGAACGACAAGAGGTACGGTATACAGAATTGTAGGCGGTCTGGTCCAAACCGGGCCGGTCGTATTAGAGTTGGAATGGTGTCTCTATCTAGAAAGCCTGAGGAATAGTAACGTCTTCAAGATCTGGTTCAGGAGAAGAAGAAGAATAACTAGACTGCATTCCCGCAGAAAATGCAAAAAGTGTGCTTGCAAATATGCGTGCCAACATTCCGCCATTCATTTTCAATGGGCCAAAAAGTTGCAGAAAAACGACAATAACGGACGAACGACAAGAGGTACGGTATACCGAAATGTAGGCGGTCATGTCCAAACCGGGCCGGTTGTTTTAGAGTTGGAACGGTGTCTCTATCTCCAAAGCCTGAGGACTAGTAGCGTCTTCAAGATCTGGTTCAGGAGAAGAAGAATAACTAGACTGCATTCCCGCAGAAAATGCAAAAAGTGTGCTTGCAAATATGCGTGCCAACATTCTGCCATTCATTTTCAATGGGCCAAGAAGTTGCAGAAAAACGACAATAACGGACGAACGACAAGAGGTACGGTATACCGAAATGTAGGCGGTCATGTCCAAACCGGGCCGGTCGTTTTAGAGTTGGAACGGTGTCTCTATCTCCAAAGCCTGAGGACTAGTAGCGTCTTCAAGATCTGGTTCAGGAGAAGAAGAATAACTAGACTGCATTCCCGCAGAAAATGCAAAAAGTGTGCTTGCAAATATGCGTGCCAACATTCCGCCATTCATTTTCAATGGGCCAAGAAGTTGCAGAAAAACGACAATAACGGACGAACGACAAGAGGTACGGTATACCGAAATGTAGGCGGTCATGTCCAAACCGGGCCGGTCGTTTTAGAGTTGGAACGGTGTCTCTATCTCCAAAGCCTGAGGACTAGTAGCGTCTTCAAGATCTGGTTCAGGAGAAGAAGAATAATAAACGGGGAGATAACAATAAGTGTGCTCTGCAAGCACACTTAATAAACGGGGAGATAACAATAAGTGTGCTCTGCAAGCACACTTAATAAACGGGGAGATAACAATAAGTGTGCTCTGCAAGCACACTTAACTAGACTGCATTCCCGCAGAAAATGCAAAAAGTGTGCTTGCATTTTAGCATAGTTAGCATAACTAGCAATGCTAATCTGCTAAATAGCTTCAGCTAATATAGCTACACAACACTGTAAGCACAGTTAATTACTTCACATTTTAGCATAGTTAGCATAATTAGCATTGTTAGCATAATTAGCGTTATTAGCACAACTGTTAACGAATACTAGCTGAGTTAACCAAGTAACACTGTTAACCCAGTTAATTACTTTGCATTTTAGCATAGTTAGCATTGTTAGCATTGTTAGCATAATGGCTAAATAGCCTCAGCTAATACAGCTACACAACAATGTTATCACAGTTACTTACTTCACATTTTAGCATAGTTAGCATAATTACCATTGTTAGCATTATTAGCATAACTGTTAACAAGTACAAGCTGAGTCAACCGAGTAACACTTTTAACCCAGTTAATTATTTTGCATTTTAGCATAGTTAACATAGTTAGCATTGTTAACATAACGGCTAACAAACGTTTGCTAGGTTAACAGAGCAGCACTGACTACATAGATAACTACTAGAGATAACTACTATAGGCTGCAATACACTCCCATGGCAGAACATTATGCAGGCCATGGCATGGGGATTATGACATCACTCAAGAGCTCTATTCCTGAACATTCCACATTTAAAAAATGGCAGTTGGTCCAGGTGCAACTGCCACAGTATTGTCTGCCTCTCTTTCACCATTTTTAAACTGTCCTGTTTCAAAAAGTTTAAGTAGTTGCCACATCAAAATTTCACAGCTCACAGTCAGATCCCAGACCTCTCTTACAAAGTTTAAATCAAGTTTATAGGTTAAACGGTTGAGTTTTGATCATTTAAAACTTCAGACATGCACCCTGACCTGTTTACAGTAAGATGATAAAATGTATGGTAAAATCCCATAGACTGTCTGACACCATTTTTAAACTGTCCTGCCTCAAACAGTTTAAGCAGTTGCCATACGAAATTTACACAGGTCACAGTCAGATCCCAGATCTCTCTTACAAAGTTTAAATCAAGTTTATAGGTTAAGCAGTTGAGTTTTAATCATTAAAAAACCGAGTGGAGGTTAGAGTGAGGGCAGAGCTCACTGTAGCTGCTAGAGTGAAGCAGTGCACTGTGACATCATCAGCCTGAACATTCCGCCATTCATTTTCAATGGGCCAAAAAGTTGCAGAAAAACGACAATAACGGACGAACGACAAGAGGTACGGTATACAGAATTGTAGGCGGTCTGGTCCAAACCGGGCCGGTCGTTTTAGAGTTGGAACGGTGTCTCTATCTCGAAAGCCTGAAGAATAGTAACGTCTTCCAGATCTGGTTCAGGAGAAGCGGGAAGAAGAAGAAGAACTAGACTGCATTCCCGCAGAAAATGCAAAAAGTGTGCTTGCATTTTAGCACAGTTAGCATTGCTAGCAATGTTAGCATAACTGCTAAATAGCTTCGGCTAATATAGCTACATAACACTGTAAGCACAGTTAATTACTTAGCATTTTAGCATACTTAGCATTGCTAGCATTGTTAGCATAACGACTAAATAGCCTCAACTAATATAGCTACACAACACTGTTAGCACAGTTAGTTACTTCACATTTTAGCATAGTTAGCATTATTAGCATTGTTAGCATTATTAGCATTGTCAGCTTTGCTGCTAACGAATACTAGCTGAGTCAACCAAGTAACACTTTTAACCCAGTTAATTATTTTGCATTTTAGCATAGTTAGCATAGCTAGCATTGTTAGCATAACGGCTAACAAACGTTTGCTAGGTTAACAGAGTATCACTGACTACATAGATAACTACTAGAGATAACTACTATAGGCTGCAATACACTCCCATGGCAGAACATTATGCAGGCCATGGCATGGGGATTATGACATCACTCAAGAGTTCTATTCCTGAACATTCCACATTTAAAAAATGGCAGTTGGTCCAGGTGCAACTGCCACAGTATTGTCTGCCTCTCTTTCACCATTTTTAAACCGTCCTGTTTCAAACAGTTTAAGTAGTTGCCGCATCAAAATTTCACACTTCACAGTCACATCCCAGACCTCTCTTACAAAGTTTAAATCAAGTTTCTAGGTGAAACGGTTGAGTTTTGATCATTTCAAACTTCAGACATGCACCCTGACCTGTTTACAGTAAGATGATGAAATGTATGGCAAAATCCCATAGACTGTCTGACACCATTTTTAAACTGTCCTGCCTCAAACAGTTTAAGTAGTTGCCACATGAATTTTACACAGGTCACAGTCAGATCCCAGACCTCTCTTACAAAGTTTAAATCAAGTTTATAGGTTAAGCGGTTAAGTTTTAATCATTAAAAAACCGAGTGGAGGTTAGAGTGAGGGCTGAGCTCACTCTAGCTGCTAGAGTGGAGCAGTGAACTGTGACATCATCAGCCTGAACATTCCGCCATTCATTTCAATGGCGACAAAAACTTGCAGAAAAACGACAATAACGGACGAACGACAAGAGGTACGGTATAGGGAAAGGTGGGCGGTCTTGTCCAAACCGGCCCGGTCGTTTTAGAGTTGGAACGGTGTCTCTATCTCGAAAGCCTGAGGAGTAGTAATGTCTGAAAGATCTGGGTGAAAAATTTTGTGTTGAAGAATCAGCATAATAATAATAACTAGACTGCATTCCCGCAGAAAATGCAAAAGTGTGCTTGCATGTGCCAAGGTTTGTGATCATCAGAGCAAATATATGTGGGAATTATTTAGTTTTTACCAATTGGCACTATAGGCTGCAATACACTCCCATGGCAGAACATTATGCAGGCCATGGCATGGGTATTATGACATCACGAGAGTTCTATTCCTGAACATTCCACATTTAAAAAATGGCAGTTGGTCCAGGTGCAACTGCCACAGTATTGTCTGCCTCTCTTTCACCATTTTTAAACTGTCCTGTTTCAAACAGTTTAAGTAGTTGCCGCATCAAAATTTCACAGCTCACAGTCAGATCCCAGACCTCTCTTACAAAGTTTAAATCAAGTTTCTAGGTTAAACGGTTGAGTTTTGATCATTTAAAACTTCAGACATGCACCCTGACCTGTTTACAGTAAGATGATGAAATGTATGGCAAAATCCCATAGACTGTCTGACACCATTTTTAAACTGTCCTGCCTCAAACAGTTTAAGTAGTTGCCATACGAAATTTACACAGGCCACAGTCAGATCCCAGACCTCTCTTACAAAGTTTAAATCAAGTTTATAGGTTAAGCGGTTCAGTTTTAATCATTAAAAAACCGAGTGGAGGTTAGAGTGAGGGCAGAGCTCACTCTGACTGCTAGAGTCGAGCAGTGCACTGTGACATCATCAGCCTGAACATTCCGCCATTCATTTTCAATGGCGGAAAAGTTGCAGAAAAACGACAATAACGGACGAACGACAAGAGGTACGGTATACAGAATTGTAGGCGGTCTGGTCCAAACCGGGCCGGTCGTTTTAGAGTTGGAACGGTGTCTCTATCTCGAAAGCCTGAGGAATAGTAACGTCTTCAAGATCTGGTTCAGGAGAAGAAGAAGAATAACTAGACTGCATTCCCGCAGAAAATGCAAAAAGTGTGCTTGCAAATATGCGTGCCAACATTCCGCCATTCATTTTCAATGGGCCAAAAAGTTGCAGAAAAACGACAATAACGGACGAACGACAAGAGGTACGGTATACCGAAATGTAGGCGGTCATGTCCAAACCGGGCCGGTTGTTTTAGAGTTGGAACGGTGTCTCTATCTCCAAAGCCTGAGGACTAGTAGCGTCTTCAAGATCTGGTTCAGGAGAAGAAGAATAACTAGACTGCATTCCCGCAGAAAATGCAAAAAGTGTGCTTGCAAATATGCGTGCCAACATTCTGCCATTCATTTTCAATGGGCCAAGAAGTTGCAGAAAAACGACAATAACGGACGAACGACAAGAGGTACGGTATACCGAAATGTAGGCGGTCATGTCCAAACCGGGCCGGTCGTTTTAGAGTTGGAACGGTGTCTCTATCTCCAAAGCCTGAGGACTAGTAGCGTCTTCAAGATCTGGTTCAGGAGAAGAAGAATAACTAGACTGCATTCCCGCAGAAAATGCAAAAAGTGTGCTTGCAAATATGCGTGCCAACATTCCGCCATTCATTTTCAATGGGCCAAGAAGTTGCAGAAAAACGACAATAACGGACGAACGACAAGAGGTACGGTATACCGAAATGTAGGCGGTCATGTCCAAACCGGGCCGGTCGTTTTAGAGTTGGAACGGTGTCTCTATCTCCAAAGCCTGAGGACTAGTAGCGTCTTCAAGATCTGGTTCAGGAGAAGAAGAATAACTAGACTGCATTCTCGCAGAAAATGCAAAAAGTGTGCTTGCAAATATGTGTGCCAACATTCCGCCATTCATTTTCAATGGGCCAAAAAGTTGCAGAAAAACGACAATAACGGACGAACGACAAGAGGTACGGTATACCGAAATGTAGGCGGTCATGTCCAAACCGGGCCGGTCGTTTTAGAGTTGGAACGGTGTCTCTATCTCAAAAGCCTGAGGACTAGTAACGTCTTCAAGATCTGGTTCAGGAGAAGAAGAATAATAAACGGGGAGATAACAATAAGTGTGCTCTGCAAGCACACTTAATAAACGGGGAGATAACAATAAGTGTGCTCTGCAAGCACACTTAATAAACGGGGAGATAACAATAAGTGTGCTCTGCAAGCACACTTAACTAGACTGCATTCCCGCAGAAAATGCAAAAAGTGTGCTTGCATTTTAGCATAGTTAGCATAACTAGCAATGCTAATCTGCTAAATAGCTTCAGCTAATATAGCTACACAACACTGTAAGCACAGTTAATTACTTCACATTTTAGCATAGTTAGCATAATTAGCATTGTTAGCATAATTAGCGTTATTAGCACAACTGTTAACGAATACTAGCTGAGTTAACCAAGTAACACTGTTAACCCAGTTAATTACTTTGCATTTTAGCATAGTTAGCATTGTTAGCATTGTTAGCATAATGGCTAAATAGCCTCAGCTAATACAGCTACACAACAATGTTATCACAGTTACTTACTTCACATTTTAGCATAGTTAGCATAATTACCATTGTTAGCATTATTAGCATAACTGTTAACAAGTACAAGCTGAGTCAACCGAGTAACACTTTTAACCCAGTTAATTATTTTGCATTTTAGCATAGTTAACATAGTTAGCATTGTTAACATAACGGCTAACAAACGTTTGCTAGGTTAACAGAGCAGCACTGACTACATAGATAACTACTAGAGATAACTACTATAGGCTGCAATACACTCCCATGGCAGAACATTATGCAGGCCATGGCATGGGGATTATGACATCACTCAAGAGCTCTATTCCTGAACATTCCACATTTAAAAAATGGCAGTTGGTCCAGGTGCAACTGCCACAGTATTGTCTGCCTCTCTTTCACCATTTTTAAACTGTCCTGTTTCAAAAAGTTTAAGTAGTTGCCACATCAAAATTTCACAGCTCACAGTCAGATCCCAGACCTCTCTTACAAAGTTTAAATCAAGTTTATAGGTTAAACGGTTGAGTTTTGATCATTTAAAACTTCAGACATGCACCCTGACCTGTTTACAGTAAGATGATAAAATGTATGGTAAAATCCCATAGACTGTCTGACACCATTTTTAAACTGTCCTGCCTCAAACAGTTTAAGCAGTTGCCATACGAAATTTACACAGGTCACAGTCAGATCCCAGATCTCTCTTACAAAGTTTAAATCAAGTTTATAGGTTAAGCAGTTGAGTTTTAATCATTAAAAAACCGAGTGGAGGTTAGAGTGAGGGCAGAGCTCACTGTAGCTGCTAGAGTGAAGCAGTGCACTGTGACATCATCAGCCTGAACATTCCGCCATTCATTTTCAATGGGCCAAAAAGTTGCAGAAAAACGACAATAACGGACGAACGACAAGAGGTACGGTATACAGAATTGTAGGCGGTCTGGTCCAAACCGGGCCGGTCGTTTTAGAGTTGGAACGGTGTCTCTATCTCGAAAGCCTGAAGAATAGTAACGTCTTCCAGATCTGGTTCAGGAGAAGCGGGAAGAAGAAGAAGAACTAGACTGCATTCCCGCAGAAAATGCAAAAAGTGTGCTTGCATTTTAGCACAGTTAGCATTGCTAGCAATGTTAGCATAACTGCTAAATAGCTTCGGCTAATATAGCTACATAACACTGTAAGCACAGTTAATTACTTAGCATTTTAGCATACTTAGCATTGCTAGCATTGTTAGCATAACGACTAAATAGCCTCAACTAATATAGCTACACAACACTGTTAGCACAGTTAGTTACTTCACATTTTAGCATAGTTAGCATTATTAGCATTGTTAGCATTATTAGCATTGTCAGCTTTGCTGCTAACGAATACTAGCTGAGTCAACCAAGTAACACTTTTAACCCAGTTAATTATTTTGCATTTTAGCATAGTTAGCATAGCTAGCATTGTTAGCATAACGGCTAACAAACGTTTGCTAGGTTAACAGAGTATCACTGACTACATAGATAACTACTAGAGATAACTACTATAGGCTGCAATACACTCCCATGGCAGAACATTATGCAGGCCATGGCATGGGGATTATGACATCACTCAAGAGTTCTATTCCTGAACATTCCACATTTAAAAAATGGCAGTTGGTCCAGGTGCAACTGCCACAGTATTGTCTGCCTCTCTTTCACCATTTTTAAACCGTCCTGTTTCAAACAGTTTAAGTAGTTGCCGCATCAAAATTTCACACTTCACAGTCACATCCCAGACCTCTCTTACAAAGTTTAAATCAAGTTTCTAGGTGAAACGGTTGAGTTTTGATCATTTCAAACTTCAGACATGCACCCTGACCTGTTTACAGTAAGATGATGAAATGTATGGCAAAATCCCATAGACTGTCTGACACCATTTTTAAACTGTCCTGCCTCAAACAGTTTAAGTAGTTGCCACATGAATTTTACACAGGTCACAGTCAGATCCCAGACCTCTCTTACAAAGTTTAAATCAAGTTTATAGGTTAAGCGGTTAAGTTTTAATCATTAAAAAACCGAGTGGAGGTTAGAGTGAGGGCTGAGCTCACTCTAGCTGCTAGAGTGGAGCAGTGAACTGTGACATCATCAGCCTGAACATTCCGCCATTCATTTCAATGGCGACAAAAACTTGCAGAAAAACGACAATAACGGACGAACGACAAGAGGTACGGTATAGGGAAAGGTGGGCGGTCTTGTCCAAACCGGCCCGGTCGTTTTAGAGTTGGAACGGTGTCTCTATCTCGAAAGCCTGAGGAGTAGTAATGTCTGAAAGATCTGGGTGAAAAATTTTGTGTTGAAGAATCAGCATAATAATAATAACTAGACTGCATTCCCGCAGAAAATGCAAAAGTGTGCTTGCATGTGCCAAGGTTTGTGATCATCAGAGCAAATATATGTGGGAATTATTTAGTTTTTACCAATTGGCACTATAGGCTGCAATACACTCCCATGGCAGAACATTATGCAGGCCATGGCATGGGTATTATGACATCACGAGAGTTCTATTCCTGAACATTCCACATTTAAAAAATGGCAGTTGG
Organism: Setipinna tenuifilis; assembly: GCA_030347295.1. Taxonomy (NCBI): domain Eukaryota; kingdom Metazoa; phylum Chordata; class Actinopteri; order Clupeiformes; family Engraulidae; genus Setipinna; species Setipinna tenuifilis. Next base: position 41,896,487 of record CM059265.1, read on the forward strand.
TCCAGGTGCAACTGCCACAGTATTGTCTGCCTCTCTTTCACCATTTTTAAACTGTCCTGTTTCAAACAGTTTAAGTAGTTGCCGCATCAAAATTTCACAGCTCACAGTCAGATCCCAGACCTCTCTTACAAAGTTTAAATCAAGTTTCTAGGTTAAACGGTTGAGTTTTGATCATTTAAAACTTCAGACATGCACCCTGACCTGTTTACAGTAAGATGATGAAATGTATGGCAAAATCCCATAGACTGTCTGACACCATTTTTAAACTGTCCTGCCTCAAACAGTTTAAGTAGTTGCCATACGAAATTTACACAGGCCACAGTCAGATCCCAGACCTCTCTTACAAAGTTTAAATCAAGTTTATAGGTTAAGCGGTTCAGTTTTAATCATTAAAAAACCGAGTGGAGGTTAGAGTGAGGGCAGAGCTCACTCTGACTGCTAGAGTCGAGCAGTGCACTGTGACATCATCAGCCTGAACATTCCGCCATTCATTTTCAATGGCGGAAAAGTTGCAGAAAAACGACAATAACGGACGAACGACAAGAGGTACGGTATACAGAATTGTAGGCGGTCTGGTCCAAACCGGGCCGGTCGTTTTAGAGTTGGAACGGTGTCTCTATCTCGAAAGCCTGAGGAATAGTAACGTCTTCAAGATCTGGTTCAGGAGAAGAAGAAGAATAATAAACGGGGAGATAACAATAAGTGTGCTTTTTGCAAGCACACTTAATAAACGGGGAGATAACAATAAGTGTGCTTTTTGCAAGCACACTTAACTAGACTGCATTCCCGCAGAAAATGCAAAAAGTGTGCTTGCATTTAGCATTGTTAGCAATGTTAGCATAACTGGTAAATACCTTCGGTAATATAACTACACAACACTGTAAGCACAGTTAATTACTTCACATTTTAGCATAGTTAGCATAATTAGCATTGTTAGCATCATTAGCATTGTTAACATAACTGTTAACAAACACCAGCTGTGTTAACTAAGTAACACTGTTAACCCATTTAATTACTGTAGATTTTAGCATAGTTAGCATTGTTAGCATAACGGCTAAATAGCTTCAGCTAATATAACTACACAACACTGTTAGCACAGTTAATTACTTCACATTTTAGCATTGTTAACATAATTAGCATTGTTAGCATAGTTAGCATTGTTAACGTAACTGCTAACGAATACTAGCTGAGTCAACCAAGTAACACTTTTAACCCACTTAATTATTTTCCATTTTAGCATAGTTAGCATTACTAGCATTGTTAGCATAACGGCTAACAAACGTTTGCTAAGTTAGCAGAGTTGCACTGACTACATAGATAACTACTAGAGATAACTACTATAGGCTGCAATACACTCCCATGGCAGAACATTATGCAGGCCATGGCATGGGGATTATGACATCACTCAAGAGTTCTATTCCTGCACATTCCACATTTAAAAAATGGCAGTTGGTCCAGGTGCAACTGCCACAGTATTGTCTCCCTCTCTTTCACCATTTTTAAACTGTCCTGTTTCAAACAGTTTAAGTAGTTGCCGCATCAAAATTTCACAGCTCACAGTCAGATCCCAGACCTCTCTTACAAAGTTTAAATCAAGTTTATAGGTTAAACGGTTGAGTTTTCATCATTTAAAACTTCAGACATGCACCCTGACCTGTTTACAGTAAGATGATGAAATGTATGGCAAAATCCCATAGACTGTCTGACACCATTTTTAAACTGTCCTATCTCAAACAGTTTAAGTAGTTGCCACATGAATTTTACACAGGTCACAGTCAGATCCCAGACCTCTCTTACAAACTTTAAATCAAGTTTATAGGTTAAGTGGTTAAGTTTTAATCATTAAAAAACGAAGTGGAGGTTAGAGTGAGGGCAGAGCTCACTCTGGCTGCTACAGTGGACCAGTGTACTATGACATCATCAGCCTGAACATTCCGCCATTCATTTTCAATGGCGGAAAAGTTGCAGAAAAACGACAATAACGGACAAACGACAAGAGGTACGGTATAGGGAAAGGTGGGCGGTCTTGTCCAAACCGGGCCGGTCGTTTTAGAGTTGGAACGGTGTCTCTATCTCAAAAGCCTGAGGAGTAGTAATGTCTGAAAGATCCAGGACAGGAGAATAATAATAACTAGACTGCATTCCCGCAGAAAATGCAAAAAGTGTGCTTGCAAATATGCGTGCCAACATTCCGCCATTCATTTTCAATGGGCCAAGAAGTTGCAGAAAAACGACAATAACGGACGAACGACAAGAGGTACGGTATACCGAAATGTAGGCGGTCATGTCCAAACCGGGCCGGTCGTTTTAGAGTTGGAACGGTGTCTCTATCTCCAAAGCCTGAGGACTAGTAGCGTCTTCAAGATCTGGTTCAGGAGAAGAAGAATAATAAACGGGGAGATAACAATAAGTGTGCTCTGCAAGCACACTTAATAAACGGGGAGATAACAATAAGTGTGCTTTTTGCAAGCACACTTAATAAACGGTGGGATAACAATAAGTGTGCTCTCCAAGCACACTTAACTAGACTGCATTCCCGCAGAAAATGCAAAAGTGTGCTTGCATGTGCCAAAGTTTGTGATCATCAGAGCAAATATATGTGGGAATTATTTAGTTTTTACCAATTGGCACTATAGGCTGCAATACACTCCCATGGCAGAACATTATGCAGGCCATGGCATGGGTATTATGACATCACGAGAGTTCTATTCCTGAACATTCCACATTTAAAAAATGGCAGTTGGTCCAGGTGCAACTGCCACAGTATTGTCTGCCTCTCTTTCACCATTTTTAAACTGTCCTATTTCAAACAGTTTAAGTAGTTGCCGCATCAAAATTTCACAGCTCACAGTCAGATCCCAGACCTCTCTTACAAAGTTTAAATCAAGTTTATAGGATAAACGGTTGAGTTTTGATCATTTAAAACTTCAGACATGCACCCTGACCTGTTTACAGTAAGATGATGAAATGTATGGCAAAATCCCATAGACTGTCTGACACCATTTTTAAACTGTCCTGCCTCAAACAGTTTAAGGAGTTGCCGCATGAATTTTACACAGGTCACAGTCAGATCCCAGACCTCTCTTACAAAGTTTAAATCAAGTTTATAGGTTAAGCGGTTGAGTTTTAATCATTAAAAAACCGAGTGGAGGTTAGAGTGAGGGCAGAGCTCACTGTAGCTGCTAGAGTGAAGCAGTGCACTGTGACATCATCAGCCTGAACATTCCGCCATTCATTTTCAATGGGCCAAAAAGTTGCAGAAAAACGACAATAACGGACGAACGACAAGAGGTACGGTATACAGAATTGTGGGCGGTCTGGTCCAAACCGGGCCGGTCGTTTTAGAGTTGGAACGGTGTCTCTATCTCGAAAGCCTGAGGAATAGTAACGTCTTCAAGATCTGGTTCAGGAGAAGCGGGAAGAAGAAGAATAAACGGGGAGATAACAATAAGTGTGCTTTTTGCAAGCACACTTAATAAACGGGGAGATAACAATAAGTGTGCTTTTTGCAAGCACACTTAACTAGACTGCATTCCCGCAGAAAATGCAAAAAGTGTGCTTGCATTTTAGCATTGTTAGCAATGTTAGCATAGCTGCTAAATAGCTTCAACTAATATAGCTACACAACACTGTAAGCACAGTTAATTACTTCACATTTTAGCATAGTTAGCATAATTAACATTATTAGCATAATTAGCGTTATTAGCACAACTGTTAACGAATACTACCTGAGTTAACCAAGTAACACTGTTAACCCAGTTAATTACTTTACATTTTAGCATAGTTAGCATTGTTAACATAATGGCTAAATAGCCTCAGCTAATATAGCTACACAACAATGTAATCACAGTTACTTACTTGACATTTTAGCATAGTTAGCATAATTAGCATTGTTAGCATTATTAGCATAACTGCTAACAAGTACAAGCTGAGTCAACCGAGTAACACTTTTAACCCAGTTAATTATTTTGCATTTTAGCATTGTTAGCATAGCTAGCATTGTTAACATAACGGCTAACAAACGTTTGCTAGGTTAACAGAGCAGCACTGACTACATAGATAACTACTAGAGATAACTACTATAGGCTGCAATACACTCCCATGGCAGAACATTATGCAGGCCATGGCATGGGGATTATGACATCACTCAAGAGTTCTATTCCTGAACATTCCACATTTAAAAAATGGCAGTTGGTCCAGGTGCAACTGCCACAGTATTCTCTGCCTCTCTTTCAACATTTTTAAACTGTCCTGTTTCAAAAAGTTTAAGTAGTTGCCACATCAAAATTTCACAGCTCACAGTCAGATCCCAGACCTCTCTTACAAAGTTTAAATCAAGTTTATAGGTTAAACGGTTGAGTTTTGATCATTTAAAACTTCAGACATGCACCCTGACCTGTTTACAGTAAGATGATGAAATGTATGGCAAAATCCCATAGACTGTCTGACACCATTTTTAAACTGTCCTGCCTAAAACAGTTTAAGTAGTTGCCACATGAATTTTACACAGGTCACAGTCAGATCCCAGACCTCTCTTACAAACTTTAAATGAAGTTTATAGGTTAAGTGGTTAAGTTTTAATCATTAAAAAACGAAGTGGAGGTTAGAGTGAGGGCAGAGCTCACTCTGGCTGCTACAGTGGACCAGTTTACTATGACATCATCAGCCTGAACATTCCGCCATTCATTTTCAATGGGCCAAAAAGTTGCAGAAAAACGACAATAACGGACGAACGACAAGAGGTACGGTATACAGAATTGTAGGCGGTCTGGTCCAAACCGGGCCGGTCGTTTTAGAGTTGGAACGGTGTCTCTATCTCGAAAGCTTGAGGAGTAGTTAGGTATGCAAAATCTGGGTGAAAAATTTTGTGTTGAAAAATCAGGAGAATAATAAACGGGGGGATAACAATAAGTGTGCTTTTTGCAAGCACACTTAACTAGACTGCATTCCCGCAGAAAATGCAAAAAGTGTGCTTGCATTTTAGCATTGTTAGCAATAGCTAAATAGCTAAATAGCTTCGGCCAATATAGCTACACAACACTGTAAGCACAGTTAATTACTTTACATTTTTAGCATAGTTAGCATTATTAGCATTTTAACATTGTTAGCATAACTGCTACCAAATACTAGTTGAGTTAACCAAGTAACACTGTTAACCCAGTTAATTACTTTCCATTTTAGCATAGTTAGCATTGTTAGCATAATGCCTAAATGGCTTCAGCTAATGTAGCTACACAACACTGTTAACACAGTTCAGTTAATTACTTCACATTTCACCATTTTTAAACTGTCCTGTTTCAAACAGTTTAAGTAGTTGCCGCATCAAAATTTCACAGCTCACAGTCAGATCCCAGACCTCTCTTACAAAGTTTAAATCAAGTTTATAGGTTAAACGGTTGAGTTTTGATCATTTAAAACTTCAGACATGCACCCTGACCTGTTTACAGTAAGATGATGAAATGTATGGCAAAATCCCATAGACTGTCTGACACATTTTTAAACTGTCCTGTCTCAGTCTAGCTGCTAGAGTGAAGCAGTGTACTGTGACATCATCAGCCTGAACATTCCGCCATTCATTTTCAATGGGCCAAAAGTTGCAGAAAAACGACAATAACGGACGAACGACAAAAGGTACGGTATACCGAAATGTAGGCGGTCATGTCCAAACCGGGCCGGTCATTTTAGAGTTGGAATGGTGTCTCTATCTCGAAAGCCTGAGCAGTAGTGAGGTATGCAAAATCTGGGTGAAAAAAAATTTGTTGAAAAATCAGGAGAATAATAAACGGGGGGATAACAATAAGTGTGCTCTGCAAGCACACTTAATAATAATAAACGGGGAGATAACAATAAGTGTGCTCTGCAAGCACACTTAATTACATCAGCAGGGGAGGGCAGCCAGGTCATGACAGGCTGTTCAAGGTGTGGCCAATTATTGACCTCATCCTCCTACGCTTTTCAGCTGTCTATGGACCACGTAAGGAGCTGTCATTGGACGAAATGACAATTGCGTTCAAGGGAAGGTCCACTCTCAAGCTGTACAATCCCAACAAGCCAGACAAATATGGCTATAAAGTATTTGTCTTGAGTGAAGCCAAGACAGGCTACGTGCTGGAATTGTCCATGTACACTGGCAAAAATTCTGATGAAGAAACTGAGATAGGTGCCTCACATCTCATTGTTCGTCAGCTAATGGCACCCTACACAGGGAAAGGCCATGAAGTGTACATGGACAGTTATTACAGCAGCAGTTGCAACTGAGTTGGCCAGCAAAGACATCGGCTTGTGTGGCACTGTCAGCAGTCAGAGGAGAGGCATGCCAAAGGCCCTGTGACCTGCCATGCTGCCCTTGACAAAATGCGATGACCCAGTGTTCATGTGAAAAGGCAAGATGTTGGCATGCGCATGGCATGACACAAAGCATGTCACCATGCTTTCAACGGTGCATGGTAACACGTGTGTGAGGAAGCAAATCCGTACCAAGCACAGCGACAGTGGGTACAGGGACATAAATAGGCCTGTCTGTGTGGACCAGTACAATGCATATATGGGTGGGGTTGATACTGCTGATCAGCGTATAAAAACATACCTTTTCCCACATCGATCCAGGAAATGGTACAGCAGAATTTTCAACGCTGTTATGAGTATCAGCATAGTGAACGCCCATATTGTGTACCGTCGCTGCACTGCTGGTCTACATAAGACGATGAAGGCTTTTGTGAAGGATGTTGCCACTGCACTATTGGAGGGGTTCAGTAAGAAAGAAGTCAGCAAGGAGGAGAGGCCTTCAGTGGAGGGAGGGGAAACGCCACGGAGACTCACAGAACGTCACTGGCTACTGATCGCTCCCGTCCCAAAGGCCGCCATCAGACAAAGTACAGGTGTGCTCAGTGTGGAGTGGGTCTGTGTGCTGTCCCCTGCAATCAGAGGTACCACACACTGAAGGATTTCAAACAGTGTCACCTGAATAGGTAGTCACTTTTTATGAGTTCCACAACCCCCCTTCCTTTTACATGCACTTGTTTCCATATGACTCTCTACACATTGTTGATACGTTGTTACAGTTACAGTTGCACATGCAAATTGTTCTGGTTCTACATTATGTTCACTTTTGGTTTTCTCTTTTTGTCTGAGTATAGAGCAAGTGTGGAACATTCCATTTGGTGGGAGGGGATGAAATAACTTCCAAAAAACACTTAAAAAAAAAAATCAATATGGTCGTCACCCTATGACATTACAATATGCAAATCAGATGGGTAAATTTCTCCCAAACATAAACTTTGGGTCATTCTCAATGCTTGCTTCATCTACAGTCACACTCAGTATCACCACAGTCATGCCATAGTCTAATGAGACTTAGATGCCTTCAGCCAAATTAACCACCTACCATTTACTTGTTTGTCCACTATATTAGTTACAAAATGCACTGCTGGTTAACAACCTACTGTTTTCTTAACCATACTGTATGTGTATAACATAATTGGTGATGACAGGAGTCAAATATTGTACAATAGATGCAATCATTTATTGAAAATGGCCGCCACCATATAACGTCATAATATGCAACTTAGATGGGGAAATTCAAAATGGGCACCAGCATATGACATCATAATATGCAAATTAGATGGTGAAATTTACCCTGAAAATAAACTTTGGGTCATCCACAATATTTTTCTAACCCTCTACTGCATGAATTTTTATTTTTGGGGGAAAAAAAAATCTTCACCCTATTTCCACACCCCCCCCCCCCCCCCCCCCCCCCCCCCCAAATAAGATATTGGTTTGTTGCTTCAAGGCAACACTGCGCGTTAAGGGTACAAACACTCCAGTCATAGGCCCTTTCCTAAACAGAAGAATAAGGAAGATAATTATTTTAACCACATGGATGCAACAGTTACATTAGCCTTCATACAAATGTACACACACACACACACAATTGACCACTGAACCCTCAAGTATCTTACACACCTGATTCAGAGATCTGTCTTTATTCCGTGTGGAACTTGAGGAAGCAGTTGCGATCAGGAGTAAAGCAAAGGTGGACATTGCATTTCCAGCACATAACTTTTGGTGTACCATTACACCCTGGCATCCTGCACGCCCCTTGCCTCCGGTCATAATGAGCCAGTGGGCCGTTTGATCCAGGCGGACATCTGGCACAGGAATGGGAGCTGTGCGTCCTCTCTTTCTCTTCTCTTCATATGTGGCATTAATGGAAAGGCTATTGCGGGCTCTTTTTTTCTTTTCCACAGGCTTTCCACCTTTGCAGAGACCCTCTGCGACGTAGGACTTGAATGTATACAGCCTCATCTGCTGTGTCCTGCCTGGACCACTGTCTTTGCAGTCTCTCTAGCTTCTCGGTCACGGGGATGGATGTCAGTTTGGATGTCAGGTGACTGACCAAAGGACGGATTTTATAAAGTGGGTCATCATCCTCCTGTTGCTGATTATTGCTGAAGTGCAGGTAGTGCTTGATGACTTCCCATCTATTGAGCGTCATTGTATCAGCCACTTGGGGCACTCTGGTAGCCTTATTCCAATACATCCGACTTGCTGACAAACCAAACAGAAACATATACACCACAGTGCCAAAGAATTGTTCCAATTCATTGACCATCAGGTTGAGAGGCTTGCTGGTGTAACCAGGGGTTAAAGACACACACGCACACAGATAATCGGAAGGTAAGTCTGCTCTCTTGTCTTTCCCTGTCTCTTCTGAATATATGGTTAGGAGATTGGACTTGAAATTAGGAAACTGGATCCATTCTGTAGATTTTGTATACAGACTGTAAGGTTAGCAGACATGGTAACTATGCTAACTTGCTAATTATCAACTAATCCACAGTGAATTCAGTTTTACTTAGTAGGGTAGCAGACATGCTAATAATACTCATTATGCTAACTGTGCTAAAAATGTCTCTCCATCCTGTTGTTTGGCTCCTCATGGCTGCTTGCAGCTATATTTGTCATTGTTTTTCTTTGTACATGGGCAAGTAGTTTAAAGTTATTGTACACAGTGTTTTTTTTTAGTTTCAACAATGAAATGTGTGCTGTGCAGTAACAAATATAATCACATTCGGCAACATTTACGAAAAGCACACAATGTGATAAACAAAGAGGAGCTGGACTTGCTTGTGAAGTGTGTAACAGGCTGGTGAGTTCATTTACAATGTTGTATCAACTGTATCAACTTATTTTGATATGAAGTGTAGTTCTGCCAAAAACATTTCGTTTGCCTGGACAAGCATTTTTACAATGTTTTTTAGTTTTAACGATGGAATATGAGATTTGCCACAACAAATACAATTACCTGTGACAACATCTGTGTGAAGCACACCATGTTAGCAATAAGGAGGAGCTGACCTTGCTTGTCAGCAACAGACAATGGTGACACTTAATTCAAGATGTGGAATTGGAAGATGATGGAGAGAAGACAGAGGATGATGGAGTGGAGAGAGCAAGGGGATCCAGCAGGGAGGAGGTGAAAAGTGGGAAGCATACATACTCTTCAAAAAGAAGACGGGCAGAAGCGCCAAAGAAACCATCCACAGAGGACCTGTACGCTATTCTACAGCAACCTGTTACACCGGATGACCCAGATGAGATGTTTTTATTAAGTTTACTCCCGGATCATAACAAACGGCAGCTGAAACTGCAGCTAATGTCTACTATTTTGAATTGGGAAAACCAAAACTTCCACCCTAGCACTCTCCCACCCACCCAGCCATACTAACGCATCCCTCATATGCATACCACACAGTCCACCCCATACAATTACACCTATTACAACTCAAAGAGTACACTGCAACGGTATCTCAAAAAGAAGCTTCAGGGACATTATGAGAAATCACTCTGCTTCACATCAGATGAGAGAAAAGGGGACATTGTGTGGCTAAAAGACACTACAAAGGCAATACTACGAGATTACCGCCAACAGGTCATTGATCCCATCCAAACCACTGATGAAGCACTCAAAGAAGTCATCATTTCCACTGCCATTGATCTCATCTGTGGAGATTTGGCAAGGGTTCCACTGAACAAAAAGCAGTACCCCTCTGTAGACCAAATGACCCACACACAGAGCCAACTCAAAATGATTCCAGACAGCCTCAAACAGTTGTTGAGGGCAATTGTGAAAACGGACAAAAAGGTGGCAATCTGGGGACAGATCCTGCTAAAGGCATACCGCCCTAGATCTGGAGTGATGCCCTCCCAACTAGGACTCACAATTCAGCTTGACCACATGTTTGGATCAAAGTGGTTGATTGACCGTATTCATGACTTAGGATACTCTGAATCATATGCTGAGCTCCATGATTACAAGTATGGTTACTTGAATGTAAAAAAATTACAGATGAGGATGGTGGGAATGTTGTGGAGGTTGAGGAAGCAGAGATGGATGCTGTCCTATCTGTAGAAAATTCAGAAGACCAAGAGGAGAGTGGTGAAGATTTGCTTGAGGAAAATCAACAAACACTCTCCATGATCAAAGTAATAACATCTGCTCCGGCCACAAGACATGAACAGCTTCACACAACCATACCGAGGACAAAAATGACAGTGCAGGAAAAGGTAGCTGCTCTCAAAACAACAGAGGTGAAGATACAACCCTTTATACTAAAAAGTAAAGAAGGATTGGCAGATATCCGGTTGATTTCCATTGCTGAACTCCACCAAGACCTTCCAGCATTGAAGTCTGGAGACATTGCTTGGATGGCAGGATGTCAAAAACTAAAGTTGAAAATACTGAACTGAAATAAGAATAAAAAAAAGATAGCTGTATTGAAACTGTATTGTGCGTTTACAAAACTAACTGAAATTATGCATCAATTGCTCTTCATTTTCATCTTTGTCAATTTATTTACTAGCCTTGGATTGCTATAAAATAAATCAACGACTTGCTCTACCACAGTGGTTCTCAAAGTGTGGGGCGTGCGAGGTATTGCAGGGGGGGCGTGGAGGGCAGGGGCGGTTTGCGTTAAAACAGTGGCCATACTCCTCCCTTTTGTCACATCTTACCTTTGTGAGGTGAGGTTTTCTGCAGTGGCCTCCATCAAGACCAAGTACAGGTCGAAGTTGAATATTGAAAGTGAACTGAGGGTGGCCATCTCAAAATATAAATAGGCCTATTCTTAGGTCCATAAGGGGAGCCCCAGCAGAAAACATTTGGGAGCCACTGCTCTAGCACTTTTACATGAGCTGGTGGCACCTTGTGCCACTTCCTGTCCGTCACTTCCTGTTTACAGTCGGCGTGTGCACACGCGTGTGGACCGCGGTATCTGGCAAAATCGCTGAAGTTGGCAGAAAGCGTCAGAGACCTATATGGGATTTCTTTCAATATGACAGTGAGACAGACAAAAACAAGTGCATCATGCTGGGGGCAGGTCGCAACATTTGCAGAACAGTTCTCAAAAAAATCCCAGGAATATAAAAAGTACATCTACAAAGTTTACATAAAAATGCTTATCGCGAGTACCTTGCCAAACTAGCTTCTTTTAGTACAGAAATAACTTCCCCGCAGCGAGGTACCCTCGTCCCTTTCATCACCACATACAAGGCTTACAATAAAACCCTCAATTACATGTTAAAAACATAACTCCAGGGGTTTAGAATGATCACAGGCCCAACACACCCTTTAATTAAGCAGGCTGGGTGCAACAGGTGAGGGCGGTTTGTTAATTAAGCCGACTGGGTGCAACAGGTGAGGGCGGTTTGTTAATTAAGCAGGTTTGGAGCCTCACATACTTAGAATCACTACAGAGCAGCAGTGGAAGCATGCAGCAGGAGAAGGGGACTAGAACAGGTAGACTATTTTGGGCAGAACTGGGCTTTCAGAGGAGAGGCAGCCGGTGAGCTTTTTGTACTTCCTTGACATTGTTTGTTGCACTGCTAGTCCGTTTGTTGTATCTACTGATGGCCAAAAGACTCAGTTAGTTTGAGAGCTTTAGGTATTGCTTGGGGAGTTGTGTTGAATAAATGTCAGTAAGTTTAATTTAAGCTTTGCCAGGAAGACCTAATTCATGTCATCAATTAACTAAAGTCCACTTGTCTTTTATTAGGTCACCTCACCTACCTGCTTTGTTGCTCACATGTGTATTCTGTGTTCTATGTGGTTGCACAGGTATCTCCAGACATCAAATCTGGCTGCTCTGCTGTTGCCCTCTCCTGCTATCGGCAAATGATCGACTATAGCGATGTTTCCGTGTTTCTGAAGTCATCTGAATCTAGATTTCTCTTTCGGTGAATATGTCATAGCCTTTGTACATTGACATTTTTTGTCAGGCTTTTCCTAAACCAGAGAGAGGAGATGGATACCCATCTCACTATGATGGCTGATTTTAGCCAGCGTTATGGCGGAACTTTGTTTCACCACCACCATCTCACCCTTTCTGTAAAGTCGGCCTCTTTAATTGCATTGCATAACATGAGGTTCAATTGGGCAATTACTGACAGAGTCGCTCCACCTGAGGAAGGAGAGGCCAGGGGCAGGTGTAGCGAGGGAGATGGAGATGGAGTGAGGGAGTCCTTGGCAGGAGCGGAGGCAGAGGTGGCAGGCAACAGTGAGTGGCAGTCTCACCGCTTTTGAGCCCAGGGTCTTTGCTGGTATTGATGCAGTAAATGCAGATTTTGTGGACAGTCTGCACCCAGAGGCTCTAGCCCCGAAATAAGGCACTGACAAAGCTGAGGATTCATCAGCTCATTTATGAAGTGGAATTTGAGTGTGAGTATTTTGTTGTGAATTTGTTGTTTTTCACACTTCTTTTGAGGCCACACATGTAGTCTCACCCCTTTTATTGTTTTGCTGTGTATGCTTTTTTACAGAGCCTGGTCTGTCGGAGCCAGCAGAGGGACGGCGTGTTTTTGTTTTTTGCTGTTCTTTGTGTTTTTGTTGTTTTTTGAGAATGTATACAACACAGTAATTATATATATATATATATATATATATACAGGTGCTGGTCAACGAATTAGAATAATTTAAAATAGTGCAATCATTAAATTCTTTGAATGCATTTTTTGTGCAGAAAGCAAATCAGGTGTTCACCGCACCTGTCCTACTCGTTAGAGTAATCACAGAACTCGTTACCTGTAAAAAATTTGCTGCAGCTGAGCTTTCCACAAGGCCCATTTAGGCCATTTAACTGTGACACTGTTGTTTCATTGAATTAGAATAATGGAGAAACCGTTTCATTGAATTAGAATAATTTTTATTATAATTACAATCATCACTTTCTCAGTATTTTGTGGCTGCCCCCTTGGCTTGTATGACTGCCTGAAGTCTCCGCGGCATCGATCTGACCAGCTTGTCGCAAGTTTCCGCAGTCACAGCTTCCCAGGCAGTGGCGATGTTCTGCTTTAGTTGGTCCAGCGTAGTCGGCTTTCTGTCGCGAATTTTCCGCTTGACGATGGCTTAAAGGTTCTCAATGACATTGAGATCAGGCGAGTTGGCCGGCCATGCCAAAACTTCAAGCTGTTTTCTAGTGAACCAATCTTTGGTCGACTTTGCCGCATGAGCCGGTGCAAGATCCTGTTGAAATATGAAGTGTTCTTCGCCAAACTGTTCCTCATGTCCGCTCGGGGTGTAGGGAAACTCTGCTTCCTCAAGAAGAAACGTTCCTGATTCCGACTGTTGAGGAACAGTTTGGCGAAGAACACTTCATATTTCAACAGGATCTTGCACCCTAACCCCCCGTCCCAACGCTACCTTAGCCTCCCCATCCGACACTACCCTGCCCTCACGCCTCCCGCTACCCTAACCTCGCCGTCCGACACTACCCTAACCCCACGTGCCAACGCTACCCTGCCTTCCTGCCCCAACACTACCCTAACCCCCCATCCCATCGCTACCATAACCTCCTGTCCAATTCTACCCTAACCCCCCGTCCGACACTACCCTACCCTCCCGCTACTCTAACCCCCCATCCAACGCTACCCTAGCCCCCCCGTCCCAACTCTACCCTGCCCTCCTGCCTCCCTAACCTCGCCGTCCAACGCTACCCTAACCTCCCGCTAACCTAACCCCCCGTCCCATCGCTACCCTAGCCTCCTGCCCCAACTCTACCCTAGCTTCCCGTCCAACACTACCCGCCTCAGAAGAAAAGTAGGCTGTGTAGGCCTTCCTCACACGGACAGCCTCCACACTACCCTAGCCCCCTGTCCCGACTCTACCCTACCCTCCTGCCTCCCGCCTCCCTAACCTCGCCGTCCAATGCTACCCTAGCCTCCCGCCCAACACTAGCCGCCTCAGAAGAAAAGTAGGCTGTGTAGGTCTTCCTCACACGGACAGCCGTCACAGTAGTATTGTTTGGTCCCTGCCTGGCGACAGGACCGGAGGTTGTGGAGTAACCTGTTTTTCAGCCTGACCCACCTGGTGCCACCCAAAAGAAGAGGCCGCGCAGGAGGACTGTGCAGACCAATTCCACATGGCTGAGGCTGGTCATGGTCAGTTCAGTGGAAGGTTTGCAGCTTCGAGACACAGACAAAACAACAGTGGTTGGAGGACATGGGAAAGAATTCATCCGAATGAGAACATAATAGTTGTACATAGTTGTAACATATTAAAAAATATTATTGAACTGTTGTGTGTTCAGTTTAGTTTGCGTAATCTGTTTTATTAAATATTTAAGAACTTGTCTTGCTCACCTTTTACTTTTTCATAACAATACAAAACAAATTCTGTCTACTATGGGGTGCTTTTATTGAGTTATTACATTAAAACAGCAATTGTGATAGTCTTGTAGTGGTGATGGTTTCATCAGATGACACTAAGTGTTTATTTACAAAACTTATTTCAACCAACATATGAAACAGAATGTTACCGTCTGTTCACTACAGACCATATAATTTTGTCATGATTTTGCAGGTAGGGCTATTCATGATTTTCGTTCATTTTTCATGTAAGCCCGCTAGGATATAGGATTACCTATGAATTAACTTAATCTTTCAGTTTTATTTGGTACCCTAATCACCAACGAGATCTATCGACAGAAAGATTGTAAAGGTTAAATTCTTGTTGTCCCCGAGCGAGCGGCCTGGACAGTAAGCTGGTGGGCTTTGGCCACCACACCACACAGCCACAGGTCCTACAAGTCCTTGTATGAGGCAAAGTACAGGGAGAGTCGAACACAAGTATTGCCACATCTGTGTGTGTGTCTTTGAAGCATTGTTGACCTGTGATCTACAGTATGTGTGTGTTTTACGATGTCTGTTGTCTTTATAGCTGTGTAGTGGCTAAGGAACAGAAAAAGGTGACCTGATGAAGACCGTAAAGGTCGAAACGTTGTCTGTCTGTTAAATAAAATCACTGGGAGCATCAATAGCAGTGTGCGGGTAATCTTTTTTCTGTTAATTTGTGGAATTTTTTTTACCTTGCACCTGCAGTTTTGGATGTGTGCGTACTCTTGACTTCAACTAGTGGCTAAAGAACACCAGGCTCTTTGCAGGGTCCAAGGCGCACAGCCTGCAGGCGTATGTGCTGGCACGGGATGCGGAGAGGGCGGCGATAATGTGCTACAGTATTAAGGTGATCAGGCTTCTTTTGACTTTGTCAGGCGGGTGAAAAACGCCTTGGGCGGGCAAATAAAACGTGGGCTACTAATTGGCCAAAGTATTGTTGGGCGGTTTTTTGCTGAAGTGGGCGGGTTTTTCGAACGCGATTGGGCGGTATTCACTCAATCCAATCTGTCAACACTGAAGGTGATTAGTGTGTTATCCTTCGACCTACCTGAGGGATTGCCCCGTGAAATGCTGTATATCATCACTTGGATCTTTTTGTTATAAAAAAGTAAAAGGTAAGCAAGGTAAGTTTTAAAATATTAAATGAAACAGATTAATCATGCAACCCAACTGTACAGTACACACAACATTTATTAACTTAAATAATATTTCATTTGATTATTCATAATTGTTTATGTGAGTACTTATACTGGCATATACTAAAAAAATGTGTTATATTTGTTAAGAATGATGTGCTAATGCAACACTATTAAGGTGTTATTGGTGTGAGACAACAACAGGCTTAGCGTTGCTGCCACTTAGCCTAGCCACCTCAACTGCAACTAACTGAACAAGCTGTAAGGTTAAACTTTTCCTGAACCCTGTGAGGAGTAAGGCTTGTGATGAAGTCTTGTCCACAAATGAAACTCCTTTCTTCTTGCTCTGAAGGTTGTTGGTATTAGATGCACAGACCACATACAGTCTGCACAAAACCAGTTTTTGAATGTCTTGTTTCTTCACTCAGAGGGCAGTCCGCTGCAGATGTCTCTGCCACTTCCTCTGCTGCACCCCCATCTCCAAAGAGGAGAAGAACAGAGCTGGAAGGAGCTGCAGCCATCATCCAATAGTATTGACCTATGTGTTTGCCCACCTTAGAGCGAAATGCAAATGTGATTGGTCACTGCGTAACCGCATGGTTCCTAGCCGGTGTTGTTGTGCGTCACGGCCGTACTGCAGTTGTGCACTGAGGAATTTGCCGGTAGCGCGAAAAATTAAAAATCCGAAACGATGCAGCGGTATAACGCGAAGGAAGTCCTTGCGCTATTACTAGAAGATGAGAGATTTCAGCGATCGGGATAGCGATGGATATCCTGAGAGCATGGACTCCGCCGAGGAGGAGAATTTGCCGGTAGCGTGAAAATTGATGCAGAAAAGATGCAGCGGTACAACACAAAAGAAGTTCTTGCGCTCTTATTCGAAAATGACGGGGACGATGACATCCATGACGATGACATTAGCGATGGATATCCTGAGAGTATGGACTCTGCTGAGGAGGATGCTTTTGACGAGCGTCTGGATCCCGTCTTGGACATGCGAGTACAGTACGTGGATGCATACTTGCATAATTGCATACACAACATACATGCATGCATGGACGTACCCACCCACCTTTTTCTTTAAGACTTGAGTAGAATATGCCATGGACGTCTTTTTTTAATTAAAAATATGCTGTCAGTGTATGTATTGAAATATATATATATAAAAATAAAAAGCAAATAAAATATGCTGTCAATATATTTATTTTGTTTATCCCCTATCAGAGCAGGTACTACCAATTGATCAATGCATCATGTTTTTTATTAGCAAGCACAACTAGGCAAATTCTGTTATAATGCATATAATTTATCCCTAGATATTCTAAGAGTAGCCTATTGTCTGCACAGAATTGCATTTATTATGGTGTTGTCAGTGGCATGAAGGTTGTTAGTATTAGATGCAGAGACCACATACAGTCTGGACAAAACTATTAATTTAATTGTTCATATTTGAATTACATGTTGTTTTTGAAAGTGTTAATAAAATTGAATAAAAATAAAAAACATAGATGCTATGTTTAGTATATATTAGTGAAACAGTTATTGAATGTCTGTTGTCTTTACTTATAGGGGAGTCTGCTGTGGACACCTCTGCTGCACCCCCATCTCCAAAGAGGAGAAGAATGGAGCCGGAGCCAGAGCTGGTAGGAGCTGCAGCCATTGTGCAACAGCTCGCAGAAGTTGCCGATGCACTGCAGGAAGTGGCAGCAGCATTGGGAGCTTCTGCTCCCCTGGCACAGCTTGCTGCAGCCTCCGCTGCCATTGAAAAGTTAAAGGCAGCTATTCCTGCTGCTGAGGCCACTCCTCCTGCTGCCCCGCCACGGCCTGTGGGGGCCACCACCACTCCTCCTGCTGCTCCGCCACGGCCTATAGGTACCACCACCACTCTTCCTGCTGCCCCGCCACGGCCTATGGGTACCACCACCACTCCTGCTGTTGCCGCCGCTCCTGCTGCCTCTGCGCCACGTCCTCCGGGTGCTGCTCTGGTGGCCTCTGCCTCTGCCCCACGCCCCGCTGGAATTAGGGATCTGTGGAGCTGAGACCCAGTTTTCTCTTTCACCTTTCCCTGTACAGTGATGGCAGGCTATCGCTTCGAGGCTATCAGTGCCAATCTACACACGAGTGACCCCACTGCCACTGCCCAGAATGACCAGCTCCGTGGACAGCCAGGTTATGACTGGCTATTCCAAGTTAGGCCTCTCTTGGATGAGATCCTAGTCTCGTGCCGGTCATACTACCAGCCCTACCAGCAGTTGGCAGTGGATGAGCGCATGGTTAAAACAAAGGCATGGATTTGCATGAAGCAGTATATGCGGAACAAGCCAACCAAGTGGGGCTACAAGCTTTTTGTACTTGCTGACAGTCGCAATGGCTATACCTGCGACTTCAGCATTTACGAGGAAAGGCACAGTCTCCCAGTGGCATGGGGCTGAGCTTTGACTCTGTTGTCTCCCTTTTTAACCTTCCTCGGCACTGGTTACCACCATATATGTGGATAATTTTTATACCAGTGCCATGCTGTTTCGCCACCTCAGCAGCATTAACTTTGGGGCCTGTGGCACCATTAGGCCCAACAGAAAGGGGTTCCTTAAGACACGGGTCAATGCTCTCCCCAGAGATGCAGTCAGAGGTGACATACGCTGGATTCGGGACGGAAAGCTCCTCTATGTAAAGTAGATGGACACACATATGGTCACTGTGCTCCACTATCTGCCGGGCATATGATGGTGAAGTTGTTCACTGTAATGTTCACAGTGACGGGGTGTGGAGCTTCATTATCCACAAGGACATCGCGCTGGGAAACGGGCAGAAGCCACTCACCCAGAAGGCCTTCAGAGTTGATCTCATGAAGCAACTGGCTGCTATTGGCAGAGAGTAGTCAGTCGAGCGGCCACTCGAGCAGCAGCAGTAGATTCAGTCGCTTGCTTCCCCGTCCCTGTGTGTGAACTGTCGGACAATGTGGCACTGAAATCCAAAAAGGGGACGGAGGAAGTGTGTCCACTGCCAGAGGTGCACCATATACAAATGCAGCTCCTGTGATGTACCTCTGTGCATTGTTGCAGATAGGATCTGCTTCACCGAGTGGCACAAAAAGGACGGCTACATTTTTGTATATATTGTAAATAGTCCCTGTGTGCGAACTCTCAGACAGTCCCACACTGAAGTGCACAAAGGGACGGAGGAAATATGTCCACTGCCAGAGGTGCATCATGCAAGGTGCCTCTGTGCATTGTTGCAGCTAGAATCAGCTTTATAGAGTGGCACAAGGGCTGCCAGAAGGACAGGTAAAGTTTTGTATATATTGTAAATAGTTTTTTGGTTTTGCTGTTCACACTTTTACCTCCTTAAATCCAACCCTACGTCCACGTCGTAGGAGGTGGTAACAGCACCCTGTGTTCTGCCCACTGGGGCTGGTGTGGACACTTTTAGAACACTGATCATATCTGTGAAAAAAAAAAACACATGCATCCACATTCACTGCAACCAGCAAAAGCACAAAGCACACTGTGAACCTTATGGCTTCGGTATATTTCAGCCAAGCTGCTGAAAGATCCGCCCCTACAGGCTATTCCAGCTCCGCCAAATTTAAACGTACTCTTGGCCGCTTGACCGTCTGACCTACCTATCTACACTCTTGTTAGTGCTGACATTCATGAATATTTATAGTACATCCTTTTTATTTTTACATGCATGTTGATGTTTCCTTTTATCTTATTTTTGTTTTTACAGAAACTTGACATCAAAAATGGCTACTGTAACCAGTACGTGGCATTAAAACACTACCAGTAGTATTGTATGTAACAGTAAAAATGCCATACTGTAGATGTAATGGTATTATTGTTTTTAACATGTCTTCCTTTTTATTTTTGCAGTTCCCAATGTATGGATCCTTGGGGACAGCTACGTTCACCGTGGGGTGGAGGCGGCGAAAAGGTCCCTGGGCACCAACCTGGGGCTTAATGCCCAGGGGCCTCATTTATAAAACTTTGCGCAGGATCTACGCCAGAAGATGGCGTACGCACGAAACTCAAAATGTGCGTGCGCACAGAAATATTCTGATTTATAAAACCGTGCGTACGCACGCTCCACGCCAATTTCCCTTTATAAATCACTATCTACTCTAAAGTTGCGGCACCTGTGCGTACCTCAAGACACACCCATAATTGCCTATAAATATTCAGCGAAACGCCCTTAATGAATATTGATATCTGTGAACAACATAGCGAAAGCAACAGGAAAGGCTAAGAAACGCAACTTCACCGACTGTGAAGTCGAAATTTTAGTTGATGAGGTGGCGCAGCGTCGGGACATTTTGTTTGGAGGCCATAGTTCGGGCATAACAAATGCCAAAAAAGCACGGGAATGGCAGCATGTGGCAGATGCGGTCAATGCTGTAGCCTCCCAAGGCCGCACCTTGCCGGAGGTTAAAAAGAAGTGGTCAGACATCAAGGTGGAGGCAAAAAAGAGAATAGCCTCACACCTCCAAAGCGTCCGTGCAACGGGCGGGGGAAAGGGGACACCGGAGCTCAGTCAGCTTGATGAAAAGCTGGCTGGCATTATTGGTGAAACCCTCCTGAGTGGAGTTGTACCAGAGGAGGAGGGTGATACTGATGCTGGGCCACATGAACCAGGCGAGGGTATGTAGTTTTATATATATATATTATTATTGCTTGTGCACAAAGGAAATGTTTCTGTATAAAAAGGAACCCCCTCACATTGCACGTGTGTCCCCCTTGTTTGAAATGGGTGTGAAATGACTTGATATGAGTCCAGAAAATGTTATGCAGCAAAAGGTTTTATTTTTATATTTAAAAAAAAAAAAAAATCCCCCAGGTCCCTCATGCCAGACTGAGGCCAGCAGTGTGTCGGCTGCGGGTACGGCTACGGCTGAGGCAGCGGTAGAGGTGAGGGCATCCGTTCCTCCCAAACCAACCACCAGCGCGCGTGTCCTGACTGATGCAGTACTGCAGGTGCAGCGGGAGCACATTGAAGCCGTCCGCGAGGTCGTCCGTGAATTAAGAGGAATCAAAACTGAGTTGAGTTCAATAAATGCCAACATTAAAGAATTGCTGAAAAAGTAAAAATCCGTGTCCATACCGAATTCTTTATAAGCGGTGCATCACCTCCTCGCGCTGGCGCACGGCTCCTCTATCAGCTGTATGAGGACAGCTCGTGGCAATCTGAATCGGCTTATGAGCCATTCATCATCATTGGCCAACAAATCTTGTTGGCCTCTGAAGACACGCTCTCTCCTAATTCTACCATTTGCCACATCCTCAAGCAATGCCAAATGTGCCATAGTGCATCATAAGACATACATACTACGGCAAATCCCTCTTATAGCCTATACCAACAGAGTAGGCAGCCTAACACGCAACACATGTGGTAGCCTAATGATTTTTGTATTGAAAAAATACGAATGCATTAAAGCCATAATTGGATAATTAACTGCTTCTTCACAGAAACATACAAAGTATTTGTTTTTATTGCCTCAAATAAGATGGTATTTTTTACAAGTGCACCAAACAATAGTCAATGGCGTTTTATATTTTTAACAGGATTATGAAGGTTAATTCAGTTAAGTCTTTGATGCGCGATGCTGTGTTCGTGTAAAACTTCCATTATTGAACCAATTTCGAGTCATTCTCCCCGTTTCCTCCTGAGGTCGCACTTTCTGCTTCTCCCTTTTTTGTGCGTACGCATGGGTCAGGGCTTGCGTGGAGGTAAGCACATTTTACCGCCAAGTTCACTTTTTATAAATACCGAAGCTTGCGTAGAATGTGGCGTACGCATTCTTTTGTGCGTACGCATCGTTTATAAATGAGGCCCCAGGTGAGGTGGTTTGGCAGCGGTGGACTAAGATGGCGAGGCGTCCTCCCATTTTTCCAGCAGGCCCTACAAGGAAGCACAGTCCCGGATGTCCTGCTCATCCACTACAGTGGGAATGACCTTGGAGCTGTGAAAAGTGTTGATCTCGCTGCAGAGATGTGTCATCTACAGACTTGTATCATCTCCACCCAGTGTCCCCGATGGAGACACGCAGACCCACGAAAGATCCAGAGGTCCCGGGTATTTGTGAACAATGTTACGTTTGTCTTGGGGATATCGGGGGGTATTGTACACCACCCACACTTGTTTCTCAGAGACCAGGTTCATCTGACCGCTAGGGGCAATGAAAATGTATTAAATGACCTCATGTTGGGTTAATGTTTTTAGACAAACTTCAACAGCTGAAACAACCAGACTTGTGTGTGGTGTTGGTGCTGTTGTTTTTTAGTTTAAACTTAATAAAATTGCTACTGTATAACATTGTTCACAAATATAAGCTGTTCTCCCCACCCCAGAAAAAAGTGTTCCTTCGTTACCTCAGCCACTCCACCACAGTAACCTCTTCCTCACAGTGAACGTAGCACCCCACCGATTCCCCATTCTTTATTTAAAGCCTTGCTTCCGCAAGCTTGTAGACAGACCTTGGTCTGGCAAACCTCTCATACACAGGAAGTTCTCACAGGTGTCTTTTTTAAATGCCTGTGTACTACTGGACAGACCGACAATCAATGATTCTGATGAGAAATGCGTAGCGTTTGTTTTTCATAGATGTCTGATTTTTTCAGGCAAAGGAACAGCCGAGAATAGGCAGGTTGGCCAGACTGACTTAAACGCGAAATTTAAAGTAGCATCACAAGCAATATGGGCAGGCCCAGTCTAACGGGGGGTTCAGACAGCAGGCGAATTTCGCCTGGGGGCGTGGTCGGCGAAATTGCTACGTCACGTAAAAGTACCAAGTGCATTGAGTGTCCCAGTGACGCCACTTCCGCTCGATTTCATGGGACCTCTGAGCTCGCAAAAAATGAATGGGTTTCAATGAGACTAAAATAGCTATTTTCTGGTCCCAGTCGTTGTATGCCCCTGGATTAAAATGGTGTTTTTTCATGTAAAACTTTTTACCGTTTGTTGTGCTGTTGTTCAGATAAAAGCTGTAGCGAAAACAAAATTGAGAAAGACTACGTCGCGTTGTTGACGTCACGTCCCATCATTAGCCTACTCTTTCTCCGATCTATGTTAGCAGTAAATATACATTTATAACAGATGCCAGTGTGTTTTGTGCCTCAATGTGCGCATTCTAGCAGGAATGGCTGTTGTCGGCATCTTATCCGCTTCGCTATGGGATCCGCTTCGGATGTGACGTAACAGTCGGCCTTCAAGCATCATGATTGGCTTAAGTACGCGAAGGGGCCTTATTTTCATGTTGCTGTCTTTGGTTGCCTGTTTATAAAGCACTCATACTTAATTTCTCGCTGATATAGTGATTGTTTTAATTCAAAACAACGCCGTTTACGTTATAAGGAATTAATAACCCAAATCGTATCACTGTTGTCGATCTAAAGACATCGAAATGAATTACGACAGGCTTGTTGTTGTACCATTCCGTTTTACCGCTAACGCTAATGTAGCACATGTTGCCTGTATGCAGCAATAATAACGCAATTTATTCATAGCGGATAAATGATCGAAGCGGAAAAGTTGCCCACAACATCGCAAATGTGTCATTTTCACTTTGTACTCATCTGACACATGCCAGCCGATAACACAAACATCCTGAAGTTTAAAAAAAAAAAAAACGCAATATAGCCTAGTCACATTTCCCTGTACGGATGCGGCAGCCTATATAGCTATATAGCTAGCAATTCAATAACTTCAAGACACGTGGGTGCTGCGCTAATTTGAGCGTACATCAAAACGTACATAAAATTACTCACTCTTAAATCCAATGTGAGCCAATGTACAACAAGACAATTCGTTGTCAGAACAGTGTACATATATGTACAGTAACAAAATAAAACGAAAATTTGACATTGCCTAAACTATATGAGGTGTCCGACAGAAGTTACCTTGACTGAAGATCAGGTCTGCAACTGGACTTAGAGTAGCTAGAGCTCTCCAAAAGAAAGAGAAATGTAACTGAATTAAGACAAGAAAAGACAAGAAATACTCTGAAATATCGTTATAGTTATATTGGTCGGTCTCGTATCCTACTCACGCAAAGTAGTTGACGGGTTATATATCACTTGACCGGAATGTAAGCACCAATGGCTGCACTGTGCGTATCATAACGGATCATTTAATCCAATCACACATCTACACAATCGAACTGCCTATTTCTTCAGCCAATCACAACTGTCTGTCCTCTGAAGAAGTACATGTGCGTTGAAGGTTAACTGTCATTTCACAATTCTTTAGCGATGGAGATCCCCACGATTTGGATTGTAGGGTCGTCCTACGCGTACTGGCTTGCCAAGCATGCGAGGGACAATGGCACCCCGAATCTTGGACTCGGCTGCAAGGTGGAGTGGTTCGGTGTCAGGGGGATGCGCTGGCACCAACTTCTCCCCTTGCTTGTCCGGGAGAAAAGACGAAGGGTAGCGCCTAACATCTTGGTCATCCATCTGGGGTCCAACGACATTGGCTACGTTAAGGGAGGTTGCCTCGCCGATATGGTCCGCAAGGACCTTATGCAGGTGATGCATATGTTCCCTGACACCAGTGTCGTGTACTCTAACATGTTCCCTCGCCAGGGACATGGATGGATGCGAGGGATGTGTGGCGCGTCCAGGGGTCTTAACAAGGCCCGTAGACATGTGAACAAGGTTGCGGGCTCTGTCCTTCGTGACCATGGGATGTCGCACGTGGGGAATACTAACCTGCGCAGCGACATGCCTGTGTATCGGGCGGATGGGGTCCACCTCAACCAACAGGGAAATCACATCTTCCTCCAAAATATTATTGGCCATCTCAAAACTTTAATTTGACTTCAGCAGAGATTTCCCATTGACCCTGCTGCTAGGGACCAACGGCCCTTTTAAGGGCCACCATAATGATAATAAGCAGCCTGAGGATTGCGTTAGACTGTGTGAGGATAACAGGCTGTGTTATACTTGACGCGAATTGACCATGTCGTTTATGCACGCCACGACGTTCTACACAGCTACGCAAGCATTGCACCAAACGACTTCAATTATGATAACATGCGCGATCCGTGACCTTGCAGCGGCGTATGCGTCAGGATGCGTTGACTACGCAAGCCCCCCTTGTGTGTGCTAACCCTGCACCGCACTACCCGGCTAGCGGTCACAGGTCCTAGTTGTTGCTGAGTACACGTGTGTTAACAATTACATCAGAATTTCTTTGTATACACAACTACAAATTGACCCAGAGTGCTGTATAGAGTTGAGAGCGCTATGCACGGGGGATGTTTTGGAGGTTTACATGCATACTGTATACTTGCTGTGGAAGGCAGTAGAAATGGACTGAGGGATGGCGACGTTTTCAATATGACCGGATAAAGCCCGATTTTTTATTTTTAAAATTGATCACCAGTAGGCCTGATTTCAGATTTCAGATTTCCTGGATCGATTCAATTTCGATTCACAAGGCCACGATTCGATATCGATCTACTGGTTTGTCTCTTTAAAGTTAAAACTGTCCCCATTGACAGGAACAGCCCCATCTGTGTTTGTGCATTTATCTGTGTATGTGTAAGAGGGATACACACACAGAGAAGAGTCAAGAATGTAAAGCATTTATTTTATTTTAATTATTAATCATAACCATGACAGTGAGTCCTCTTTTGCTTCAATAACATGCCCATGGCATGCCCTACCTTTTTTTCTACCCACGAGCCGCTACTGGATCGATCCGCAAATTTTTGAATCGATATCGTATTTTTTGATAGTGAATCGATATCGGATCGTGGATCGATATTTTGGACCCAGCCCTAATCACCAGGCTACTGCGCAAGGTCAACAAAACTGAATACGATAAACTGACTAGTAGATGGTTAAACACAAATCAGACGGGATATGATTATGATAAGTACAATCACACTAAGGCTAATATTGTACTTTAGGACTTGATTCTTCTAATAACTTTGGTTTCAGACAATAATACCAGCTAGCATGTTGAGGGATATACCAGGCTAGTGTGTAGCTTAGCTTAGACATCTTTCTTTGGGCTTCACTTGCACCAAATGGTAAAGATCCATAGACAGTAGAAGAAATGGACTGAGGGATGGCGTTGTTTTCAATGGGGACCGGGTGAAGCCAGATTTTCGATTTTTCAAATTGGTCACCGGGCTACTGCGCAAACTCATGACCCAGCCTGGTGACGTTGGCCAACGAACCCAAATATGATAAACTGACTAGTAGATGCTCAATCACAAATCACACAGCATACGATAATTTTCTTAATGAATATAATTTTTACCATCATCATAAGTACAATCACACTAACTTAAGTGGATGGCTAATACTGTACTTTGGGGCTTGATTCTTCCTCTACTAACTTTGCTTACAGGCAATCGTACAAGTTAGCATGTCGAGGGAGCTAGCTAGTTAACATGTTTACATTCGAGGCTGGCGTTTAGCTTAGCTTAGCCATCTTTTGTTGGGCTTCACTTGCATCGAATGGTAAAGAACCATAAAGATAACGATAAAAATACAAACTCAATTCTACCTTTGTGGGAAACTAATATTCAGAAGTCATTCATGCAGTAATTTTGGGCACTATAACTTAAACCAGGTCCCTGTTTTCATGGAATTTTCATTCAAAAATGAATGACTTGTTCTGAGGCTAGAAATTACTGGTAGATATTATTTTAATATACAAATGAGGCTTAATCCATTGAAATAGGCGCTAATTTGCACAAATGTCCATGTACATATTGGATGAAGCCACCTGAAAAGTTGATCACTGCAGTTTCATCATAGACTGAATAGTACCTATCCTTTTCGCAGGATTGAGCTAAGTACACACCAAAAGCGACCAAAGTGAACAGGTAGCCAATGTAGCTTAAGAAGCTTCGCCATGAATTTGCTTTATTTGATACTGACATGTTTGATTTGATGTATCGCAGAGCATTCAAAGATATTCATTTTACATTCAAATTGTTTTTTCCTGAACCTAGTCATAGCTCATTACCATAAAGTCAACTAACCCTTAACTTCTGAAATTCGCCTACCCTCCATACAACTATGACAGTGTATTGTCTCTCATCACATAGACACACATCCTCACAGCTAACGTGTGAATTAGAATCTGGGTTTGAAAAGAACCATTGTATTGTCGTATCTCACACACACAAACTGCTAACGTGGCAATCTGATTCTAAAACAAATATATAGTGTATGTCTCCCTCGGTCTCTCTCACACACAGACTACATGCCGCTAACGTGCTAACAAGCCAATGCTACATCGTTGATAGCGCTCTGTCACATCACATACAGTATTTACACACACACAAAGCATCGTTTTGTATTTATCTCTCTCTTTCGCACACCATCTCACTTAGATCCACTCACTCATCCATTTTCTGTCATATGCATACACACACAGCTAACATGCTAATTGGATTCTGGAGGTGAAGTTTCTCGTGTGCTTCTCTCACACACACAGACTTGCTTACATGCCAACTGGAACGTGATCCTGAAAATATTGCATTGTAATATATCTGTGTGTGTGTTTCTCTCAATCAAACATACTACACACTGCTAATGGGATAACAAACCTACACTAAAACGTTGCTAGTGCTCTGTTACATGGTATACAGGATTCACACACACTATGTGCATAAGTTGTCTCCCTACATGTAGTTTTTCTCTAATGCATACACACACTCACAGCTAAGATGGTTGGTATGGTTCTGTGGGTAAGTTGTCTGTTTTTACGGCCCCATTTAATGGCTATTTGCCACACCTCTTCCCACCTGTACAGGGGTAAGCCTAGGATTCCTTGTTGGCTGGTATTAAGGATTTCTAGGTAGTGGTTTTCCAGGACTTGGAGGCCTGTGCAAAGCCAGTTACGAGCATTTCCATATAGCATTAGGTTCGTGGTGTCGGAATCATCCACGAATTGAAGGTGGTGGAACACCTTTAGGTACTTGTGCATGTGGTGCACGAGAGCTCTGACATGCCAATTGAATTCTGATGGTAAAGTACACCACTTAAATCTGCCTGCCCCCCCATGTTGAATACACACACAGCTAACGTGCTAGCATGCTAATTGGATTCTGAAGGTGAAGTACACTGTAGCCTGATTTTCTCAACAGTGTATTGTACTCTATTGTCTGTCATCATATATTTACACACTCACAGCTAACGTGATAATTGGAATCTGATTCTGAAAAGAACATTGTATTGTATTTTGTCTTTGTGCGCCTCTCTCTCTCATATACCCACACATGCTGCTAACTTGCTTACATGCCAACTGGAATCTGATAATGCAAATGATGTATTGTAATATATCTATCTGTTTCTCTCAGTCACACACACTGCTAACGTGCTAATAAGCCTACACTAAAACGTTATGTCGGGAGGAAATTGACTGGAAGTTTCTCAACATGATGACCACCAACATTCCACTCTTCACAAGATGAACAAAATGCTAATGTCCCTGGACCTGGAACGACTCGATGAAAGTGGTGGTATAGACGCTACTTTGCAAAAGAATCAAGCGAATTATCACTACAGTTGTTGACTTCGGTTCTACAACACAAATGCAGAAAGTGTACTGGTACAACCTTGTGTTTGTATATGTTAGCTAGTAACTCTGCTAGCTTAAAATTTAGAGTGATTAAATGGTAATCCAGAGTACTGTGACAGAACTTCCAGACCTTTTCACCAACATCCACCCTGCTTTTTTTTTGTTTGACTGATAGCTTTGGCAAAAAGAGATCAGGCAAACGAGTGGTTCAAGAGTTATGCGTGGAACAGACTTCTCTTGCTTTGATAGATGAAAGTGTTAATGACACCTAGTTTCCACAGGGTGAAATGCTTGGCAAAATTTTGCCTGGGGATGTGGTTGCAAAAACGCCAAGCATGTTGCGATGCAATGACAGATGCTATCATGGGTTAGCCGACGGCTAGATCAACTTAAACCGTAACCGTGCATGCTACTCACCATTTAATTACCTCCTATGTAGTAAACAGCCATATTCGGAATGCTATGATTTTATTTAGAGAGGCTCATTTTCCACATGTATGGTGTACAATGCAATCTTCTAAAGCCCCCTTTTGCAATCATACATTTCTCTGCAAACATTACAATAAATAAATAAAATCGATTAATTAAAAGCCCTGTTACAGGGTGCTTGCTCAAGTCTTGAAAGTCTTAATAAGTATGGAATTTCGAAACGCTGTTTTCCAGACCTTGAAAAGTCTTGAATTTTGTGTGAAAGCCTTAATAAAGTATTTTTTTTTTTTTCCTATGAGTTTTACTAACTGGTCACCTACTGTATTAATCTAATGGAAGGATGTCCAATCAATGCTTGCGTAGCCTAACATTGGTCTTCCGCTTGTTCTTGCTATGTCACTGCAGAGGGACAAAGCTAGCCTAGTGGTCAACAGAAATGGGTCGTTGTGTGTTTTCGAATTTATGGCTACAACACCCGAAATTTAAAGACTGGATTGCTCCTGACCCAAAATCAAACACTAAAGCATATTGCAAATATTGCGCTAAAAACATTGACATTGTCAGCATGGGAGAGGCAGCACTGGTGAGCCATCTTCAAAGCAAGAAACGCTCAAGTCTGGCAGCCAGTGTATTGACATCACCACCGGTGTCCAGCTTTTTCCAGTCAAGAACTGCTCCGCAGTCCAGGTAAGAGATAATCTAAATACTGTAGTCAAAATATAAAGCTTGTGTGGTAAATATTCAACTTAATGTGTTACATTTGTCTAATATAACAGTTTGTAGCTTAAGCATAAAAAGAGAGTTGTTGCGAGACACAGCAGTATGACACACACACACACACACACACACACACATATGAGTATAAGTGCACAAACACGAGTGGGATGATAAAAGCACTGTACCAGATACATAGTGGGATGATAAGAAGCCCGGTACTTTCCAGGAGAGTACTGGGGAAGTATTATGTAAAAACAACTGAATGGTTTATGATAAATATGGTAATATAGGAAGTGAACTCACTGCTGGCAAACCCCAGAAAATGGAAAATGCGAGGTCTGTGACATTTAGAGGCCCAAACAACAAAAGACAGAGCATATAGACGAGTATGACTATTTTTAATAGCCCAGATGGGGGCAAATTCCACCAATATGAAATTTCCCTGAAACAACCCGGTGGGTGGAGAATTTGCATTAACAGAGTAAAAGGTCAAGGGTCTGACGTAAAAGGCGATGTCTTGCAGTCAAACAGTGAGACTTGGTGAGGACTTGACGCTTGGCACCTCCTCATTGACTCTCCGGGTTGATCAACTGTACCGTCCCGGGGGCGGTGGGGTTGATCGGCCCGGAGACTTGGTGAGGACTTGACGCTTGACACTTCCTCATTGACTCTCCGGGTTGATCAACTCTACCGTCCCTGGGACTAGACAGCCAGCTGCAGTGGGTTCACTTCGCTATACACTTAGTGTTTTGGGCCTTTGCCTGTGTGCAGCTGAGATGAATAAAGGTTTTCATCAACAACCGAGTTCCCCGACTTTGCCTGAGTTTTTGCTACAAATTGGACGAACTTTTGCTACAAATTGGACAAACAAACGTGAAGGTTGCTTCCTGCCGGAGGTCTCCACGACAGAATTATTGGCGCCCAACGTGGGGCACTCAAGGAAGACTGCCTGCTGCTGGAGTGAAGCCCTCTACCCCTGCCGAGTGACTTCCCGAAGGGCCCTAAAATTCAAGGTAAGCGCTTTGCTTATTAATTTGGTAAAGGGAAGTCATTCGGCTTGTGGTGAGGGTGTAACTTTGCAGTAAAAGTCTTTGATTAAAAGAACTCACAAGGGAACAAGGTTGTTGATTTAAAACACACTGCAGTGGGACTGTTGAACTGAAGTGTTTGTCTGTCGGGTGACCAGCTGATGCCAGGGGGAGAGGCCCCTGAGGTTTACGTATAAGGGGAAGCCCTTGTGTTTGTCTGTTGTTGTCCGAGTCGATATAGTCACGCTAGGCGTGGCGGTCTCTGAGGTTGTCCTAGAAGAGTTATTGGTATATGCTCCAATATATCTGTAACTGGTGTGTTATGTGTTGTGTGTATGAAAGCGTTTAGCGTATCTATGACTGTTGTGTTGTTTGTGTTTGAGTGAGAGTGTGTATGAGAGTGCAAGTGTTGTCTGAATGGAAAATAGTTAAGTGACTATACTGAGAATTTTGTGAATCTTGTTGAATGATAGCTAAAGTAAAATACGGCATGAGCAGAGCCCGGGGAACTCTAGCCGATACGATATAAGCAGCTTCTCTGATTAGAGTGAAACATAAAGGCTTTTTATGTGTATGACGGTGTCACATTGCTGTGTGTGTGTATTGTTTCCTGATGTATATGAGTGTGTAAAGGGGTCAGCTCCGTTGGTTCTTTCCTTTTTTCCCTGGTTAAACTCCACGCTGCTGAATAAAAGAAGGGCTTAAGTCAAACTAAAACGGAATTGGGAAAAAAAAAAGAGAAAAAGAGAATTAAGGAAAAAGTAAAAGAATCACACTCGGTCACTGACTATACCTAAGCCAAAGAAACTTATCCAACCGTATTGATTATAACTTGCTCCTTTCGAGCTGGATGCCAGCATCCCCAGTCCTTGATAAAAAAAGGCCCCTAGGAACGCTGAAAAGTCTGTGCACAGCCCGCGATTTACGTGGTCAGCCTTGCGAGGGATTTATCGAGGACTGGACTGATGGCATCCGAATAACAGTCAAAAGAGAACCAAACGGTGATAAGTTTTTGTATGAATGTTGTATGTTTTATGAAGGAGTGTAAAGTGCTAAAATAATGAGAGGGGTTCAAGTTCCCCGTTACTAGCAAAAAGGAGTTTGGGTCCTCTGTTACAAGGTGTATGTGTGTGTCTGTATTGTCTGAATGAAAAAATAGTTAAAGAGCAAATTTAGGTCACGTGGGTGACGTTAAGTAGGCTATATGCGATACCATCATAAACACAAGATAGTGTGTTTGAGAAACTGTGCAAAATAATACGACTTCGACGGTAAACTAACTGTTCACGGATGTTTTAAATTGTGTCAGAAAATAAACCTTGCATAATAACTTCGTATGTATACAAATTGTTTGCGGACAGTTTATTGACATGGAAGGTTGTTAATGTGAACGTCTGATGCATCAAAGTTTAGCACATTACACGCTGTCATCAGGATACAAAACAAAACAAAACAAAAACAACATGCGTAATAAGTTAATAATCCTTTTATTACCATGTTTTTGCAAAATGACGAGCAGTAAACGCGACAGTCCGTTGCCTCTCGTGTATTACGATTGTATACAGTTAGGGCACTACTTCCTGTTTCCTGTTAAGGACCCCTGCTAAACTGAGAGCTGCCTAAGTAATGCCTGAATTGTCCACAAACACAAGATTTTATGCTAATTTGCAAGAAAATACTCTTGATTAGTGTACAATTTCCCCTTTTCAATAATACGGTAATAAACATTATGGTTACGCCAAGTAAACTAACATATGCAGCTCTAAAGTTATTTTAGAGGCCAAGGAGTTGTTGGTGAATAACTCAAGTATATTAAGCGTATGCATTCATATTATTTGATAGAGTGATACTTTTTTACTATAAATATTTGCAGTAATAGGTCTAGCAAAAAAGGGTTATCAAACCAACTCCACCTAACATGCATATTAGTTTTCTTAAAAATACATATACAAGGCTTCATTAATAAGACTCAAACACAAACATCTTTTTCACAAAAAAGGATTAATTTTAATTTTAGAAAGAAAAACAAAAAAGAAGAAAAAGGAAGAACTAAAAACGAATAACTTTAAAATAGGCCAAGAAAATAATCAACAAATAATAAAAAACACATAAAAATAAAAGGCCAATTAGCCACCCGGCCAGGGTCCACGGGGTGCACCTCGTGCATCTTCGTGGTTCTCTGTAAAACAGAATCACCCGATTAGTTGGATATGACTGAGTCAACTATAAGTAACTTATAAAGCTTCTGTCCAGAGGAAATTTCGTTCATTTGTTCATATGGCAAAGATATCACACCAACTTTGATAAACACAGTGTTTAATTATTTAGTACAAGACAATTGTTTTCGACACGCGAGGTTTCCATCGAATAGCAGCGATATGTAGCATAGCTAGTAGGGTGTATAGATATACGGTTTTATACATACATGGTCACAAAGATAGTAGTAATAATGAAATAACAATAAAGAATGAATACATACTCAGGTCCTGGCAGGTCGGGGGGTCGGCTCACGTTGGGCACTGCTGCAACCGGCCCGCTGCCTGGGGGACGCCGCGTCCCTGTCCCCAGGCTCACCCGCACTAACCTCCCATCGAAAGTCGCTTTGAGAATGAAATGGAATATAATATATTTAAAGAACATACCCAACTATTGAAGGACTTTAGTCTTTAAAGTTTTAATAAACATCGACATTAACGCTTACCGCTTGCCTCACCGTCGGGCTCCTCTCTCTATCTCTCTGTCTCTCTCTTTCCTCGTCCATTGTCGAAAATGGCGTCTCTTTGAGAAACCTAACTTAATAAGCCAAAAAGGGGTGGTCCAGAATTCCAAAATTGATACATTGCAGTTTTTTCCCATGAGTTTGCATGCCCGGGCAATCCACGTGATTCGAACGTGAAAGTCACATGGGCTAATGGAACAGGGAAAGAGTGGATTGCGCGCGATAGCATTGGGTGCATTGTAAGCGTAAGGCATTGACACATCCTGAGATAGAGATTGAATAAAGGAATATAACAAATGATTTAGTTGCCTCATCAGAGCCACCGAGACATATGTAAAATGGCTTTTATTTGAAAAATACATAAAATGCATGACATAAAATCGAATATAGGCAAATAGGAGTTACGTTCAGGTTTGATCTTAGGCATGGCCCACTTAGCGGAAGTATATGCTGTAGGTACAACCTTAGCATGTACTGATAGACGTCAAAATATATACATCAACTTAGTAAATGCCATATCAAAATAATACTAATGGAGTGGTGAAATGTACCATTAGGACGTTCAAGGGGTTGAAACAATACTACAAAAAGGAGTACATAAGTACGAGTAGATCTCTGTTCACGCCTAATACTTAAAACAACAAACAATGAGGTGCAAGAATGTGAGCATCCTTTCAAGGAGGGAGATATTGTTTGGTTAGCCAGAAGCTAAAATAAACCTTAAATCTTAGTAAAAGAAACTAACCCCTCGATTTGACATTCTAGAGATAATTAGCAGTGACAATGGCAAAGCCTTTGTGGCCAAAGTGTGGAGCAAGGTGGCACAGAAACTGCGCATCAAACTACGGTTTGGATGTGTTTACCATCCCCAGAGCCAAGGCATTGTAGAAAGGGCTAATGGTACATTAAAAAACAAAATTTTGAAGATAACACAAAGTACGGGTATGTCTTGGGTTGATGTTTTGCCCATTGCTCTCATGAAGATGAGGTGTGAGAAGAATTGCAGCACGTATTTGACACCACATGAAATGCTCACAGGGCGGGCGATGCCCATCCCAAGAATACGGGAAGGGCGCGGCCCGACCCTCGAATTGTTGACCCGTGAAGTACGAACGTATATTCAACAACTGTCTTATGTTCATAAAACTATTTTAAAGAGCAACAGGCAAGGGAGCGCCAACTGGGGAAGAGTGTCCAGGAAGAGAGGCTGCCGGTCCAACCCGGAGACTACGTGTTCCTGAAGGTTTTCAAGAGGTCCTGCCTGGACCCAAGGGCTGAGGGGCCTTACAAAGTGGTCGAGGCCACCCCAAGGGCGGTAAGAGTCGAAGGGTCAGACTTGTGGTATCATCTTAATTTTGTTACAGAGCACACAGACCCAGGAGCGAAGGGGAAGAAGGAGATGGGCGACAGGGCCCACCACAGGGAGGCACCGAACCAACCTCCAGCGACGGCGATGATGATGACGGTGACGGGACCCCAAGGGCAGCAGATGCGGATAGGAGTGAGCCACAAAGGGGGGCGCCAGCTCCTGCTGAACCTCCTGGGCCTCGCCTGCCTAGGGTACCTTGTGTGTTCTCTCCCCAATCTGTGCCAACAGGTGGTGATGGTGATCCAGACGAGGGGACCCAACAACAGTGGAGAGAGGGGCCCAATCCCGTTGTCCCCGGAACCACAGCCAGTCGACCACCGGAGGCCGCCGCCGATACAACAAGCCACGAAGGAGGTGCCAACGAGCCAGCACCAACCACCACGCCGACCCCGACCCATGACCCATGACAAATTGCATACACACTCACTTACACTGACCAAAGGGGATTCCTGGGTGCCCCAAGAAATTCATGAAGTATGGGACGGATCTCTGAAATGCTTCCAGACAAGGGCCAGTGGTAAAGACTGAGCTCCTACGATGAGCCATGTGCTGGTAACCTCTGGCTCTGCTCTCTCCCTTTCTCTCTCGATTGTTCTTTGAAGATGGACTGACAATAGACCTAATATCCTCTTACAAAGTTGATTAATGAAATGTTGGACTTTAATGTGTTTGACTGACATATTCATGTATTTGTGACCTATACCCGGGGTTCAGGCCTACACCTCACACGACACCTAATGTTTAGCAAAACTGCGGCTTGTGTTAAGCCGCAAAGGGGGGAGGGTAGGAAGCAGAAGCAAATTAGAAGTAGTCACCACGCAACTTAACTTCTGCAGAAAAATTTTAAATTCTAAATTCTAAATTGATATACCGTGCCAGCCAGTCACAAAGGGGGGACTGAAAATGAGAGGTGGTGTCTCACACGGAGCTGGAATCACCAAGAGAGGGCTGCCATAAGCGGAGAAGAATGTCGAAGAACGTTTTTTGAATTTTGCTAGCAGAAAGGCATAGGTAACGTTAAGATTTTGAGGACTAGCCCTCACATGCAAGACCACCCGAAGGTAGGAGTGGTGAGTTGGGTAGATTTACGCTTGCTCTCTCTTCTCTCTCCTTTTCCCTATATCTTTCTCTCTTTCTCTCTCTCTTTCTCTCTCTCTCTCTCGGGGCTGCGACTGTTGCGCGTCAATTGGGGAGAGCCGCAGCCTTGGCCGTAGCCTTGGCCACAACCCAAAAACAGTAAAAAATCATAAAAAGACCAAAAGGAACAAGGAGTGAAGTCCTGAGGACCCCAGGACGACAAAGGGTGCTACCCAGTGCTGAAAAACCTCACAGTGGGGTGGCTCTGAAGACGGGTAAGATCTCACCGCTGACAGGTTCCTGACCCAGAGAAGGGTAGGTCATAAGATGACGCCTGTTTAGCCGAGACAACCTAAGGCAGGGGCCACCCCCAGGTTGAGTGTGTCCACTGAGAGCAACGGCCAGCATGCACCCCTATGATGCCTACCAGCCGCATTGCGATGCCCTGGTAGAGGCTTGAGCCGCATAGGCCAAGTCTAGATGTGAGTGAGTAACGAGTAAATGAGTGAATGAGTGCGTGAGTGAGTAACTTATGCTACAGTGCTACTTAGCAGGCACTAGAATTTGGCGGTCCAGCCCCAACGGGTTCTCTTCCCGATTCTCATCTACTATTTCTATTTCCCCTCCCTCTTCTCTTTTCAATAGAGGTGAATGTGTCCTACTCACCCCCTTCGGCTAACACTGAGAGGATCAATTGCAGTCTTGCTTTTTAGCCTTATTGCTCGGAAGGTCTCTTGAAACAATCAAGGGCCTTCCCTTAGGCAGGTTTTTAGAACTGACAGTTAGTGGTTGTTTCGCAATAGGTCTCGCTGGCTTTGCCAGGAGGGTGGGTGAATTGTAGGAGTCGATTGGCATGGAAGACTCTGAGTTCGCGCCCACTGGAACAATCATATCTGTCCAGCAATATTAAGGGTTACGTTTACGGCCCAGCTCTCTTAGTTGCTTACTTTACCACCTGTTCGTAGTGAGGCTCTAGAAGCCTCAAAGGGGGGAATATGTGGTAATTATTTAGCTCTCATTAGATGCATAACTGTTATAAAGTAGTATAAAATGATCAGTGAGACTAGACACAATCGTGGGCCACACTCACTCCTTTACACACACAAAAGGCAAACATCAACAGGCCTAAGTAGGCCTGCGCATACACGCACAGAGACACGGATACACACAAACACGCGCATAGGGTGATACACGCACACACGTACAGATGCACGCACACACACAGAGATACACGGAAACACACAAACACGCGCATAGGGTGATACACACACACAAGAGAGAGCCGCTCTTTATGCAGCCTTGACCACTCAATACTCCAACTTTGATACTTTTGTGTAGTTTGTATAATTTGTCTGTTTCCTGACTCCTCCGTACAGTACTGAAGTCAGCTCAGCATACAGAAGCAAACAGTAGTTGTGTTTGTGTCAGGAAAGTCTCCTGATTGAACACTCTAAGTGTACAAAGAAACACACTAGCAGCCAGGCGCGTTTTCTTGCTTCACTTCTTTGGCAGCCAAAGGAGAGGTCACGTTTGGGGAAGTCCCATGCGCGAGCTCTGAAGATGTACTGTCAGAGAGCAGCCTTTTGTTCGCACAAGCATTTTGCAGAGGTTGCATATCAGGCGGGTACATATCCTGATGTCTAGCCTTGCTCATTGCGGTTAGCTTTGCTCCTTGCACAGAGAACATGTTGCAAATGTCACCTGTCTGTGACCTGGGCAGGTTTCCTGTTTTCAGTTGTCTGCAAAACAGCCAATGCTGTTTTATATGATTACTCTTTTACACACACATAAAATAGTGTGGTAAATATTCAAACTTAATGTGTTACATTTGTCTAAAATAACAGTTTGTAGCCTAAGCATAAAAAGGGTTGTTGTGAGACACAGCAGCATGACACACACACACACACACACTTATGGGTCTACGTGCACAAACACAAACAACCAAATCACCAGAGCGGGATGAAAAAGAAGCCTGATATGTTCATATGCTATCTCTTTGTCTCTTTGTTCGCCATTTGTACTGACCTAGGCTGTGTAAAAGTTTTAAATGAGAAAGTTCAGTTGTCGGGGCCTGATAACTAGAGCCAAGACACTGGCCAACTATGTCATGTGCATATCCCCAGTGTTTTGTGTCACACAATATTATCTGTTTCATTTAGTTTCAATCGAGAACTGCACACAGCTGTGCTGTGGTTAAATGATTCTGAAATGCGTGCTTAAAGTATCATGTAAAAACAATTGAATGGTTTATGATAAATGTGGTAGTGTGACGAGGTGAACTCACTGCTGACAAACCTAAAGAAAATGGAAATTAGAAAATGCGAGGTCTGTGACATTTAGAGGCCTGAACAACAAAAGACAGAGCATATAGATGAGTATGACTATTTTTAATAGCTCAGACGGGGACAAATTCCACTAATATGAAATTTCCCCAAAGCAACCCGGTGGGTGGAGGATTTGCATATTTCAGAGTGCTCAAGAATCGTATAAGAGGAGGTGTCTCCAGTCAAACAGTGAGACTTGGTGAGGACTTGACACTTGCTCATTGACTCTCCGGGTTGATCAACTCTACTGTCCCTGGGACTAGACAGCCAGCTGCAGTGGGTTCACTTCGCTATACACTTAGTGTTTTGGGCCTTTGCCCGTATGCACTTGTGTGAGCTGAGGTGAATAAAAGTTTTTCATCAACAACCGAGTTCCTCGAGTTCCTCGACTTTGCCTGGGTTTTTGCTACAAATTGGACAAACAAACGTGGAGGCTACTCCCTGCTGGAGGTTTCCACGACACTTGTCTTAGGTGTAATGTGTGTGACTAGCTGAACATGCAAGTGGCTATAACTTAGCACATTGGTAATACTGGGGACTCAGGACTGGTTTGATTGGATTTTTTTTATTTTGAGTTCACCACGATTCACCAGGCATATAATTAGTAATGGAGTCTGGACTGCTGTGTCCTAGATTTAACATCCGCCAAATGCGGGTAAAATTTCATTTTGGCTAGTGGCGACGGACTGAGGTAAATTAATTCTGATCAAAAAGAAGTGAGCTGCCCTGTCACGGTGTTCCGTTGGGGTTTTTTCTGGCAGTGCTGTGTTTTTCCTTTGTTTTCCCCTGGTCACCTTATTAGTTTCAATTATTCTCTCTACACCCTGCACTGCCACAATAAATCTCCCTCACCTGTGCGTTGTCTCCCTGATTATTAGCTGTACCTGCAATGCCTCGTTTAGCCTCACCCTGGTTTTTCACTCCCTCCCTGTCGGTTCGTTTGCTACTGTGGTAAATGTTCTTGCAGTAGGATGATGCACTTTACACACACAAACACAGTTGAAGATGAAGATAAATGGTTACACATGTCACACTCCCACACAAGTTGCAAAGAAAGAACGCAGGTGTTCAGACGAGAATAACCCGATAGCCTTATAACCGAACCGACCATATTTTGGAGGTATGTGACGTTTACTCAACAAGAAGGTGCGCAAGGGTTCGGGGAAATGTGCACAGAATAGATGTCACATAGAGGTCAAGTGTGCAAGAGTTTGGGGAAATGTGCACAGAATAGATGTCGCCTAAAGGTCATATGTGCATCTCAGTGGGCGCATCTTACTTGACTCTCCGGTTAGCTAACCTGACATACACTTTTGACTTTGACTCTTAGGTGGCAGTGAATTCTCTCGGTTATGTACATCGTGTATGTTTGGTTCATTTACTTATTACACTGGTGGAATTAATGAGTTAATGAGAATAAAGTCTACGTCAACGACGGAGGACACTCTTTGTCGGGGGAAATCCACGACACTACCGACAGTATGTTTCACTAGCATTCTGACTCCCGACTGTCTTATTCTTGTCAGTCTTGTTTTCCTCCCTGTTATCAGTTTGTTTTTCAAGTCATCATTTAAAATCATTTAAAAGTGCTTGTGTGTGTGTGTACCTGAGGAGTCAGTCGAAAAGAAAAAGAAGGAAAACAAAAAGGCTTAAAAACGAATGATTTAGAAGTAGAATCAAAATATAATAAAACAAGGACAAAAACAAAAGGCAGAGCATGCACCCAAACCAGGCACATGTAGTGCACCCGCATCGCCGTCGTTGCCTATAGACGAATTATGTGAAAATAAATGAGCACAAGAATCAAAAAATAATAAAATAAGGAGAGCAGCAGGAGGCCGAAGATGCACCCAAGCCAGGCATATGTAGTAGTGCACCTGCACCGACGTGGTCCTCTGTAAAACAAAATCATCCAATTAGTTGGATATAACCGAGTCAGCTATAAGTAATTTATAAAGCTTCTGTCCGGAGGAAATCTTACAAGTCAATTTTTGGTCATTGATATATATTTTCTTTTCATAAAACAATTTAGGCCCCTGGTACAATGTTCAAGCGAACCTCACGTCCATCAAAAGTTGCTGTAAGAAAAGATTGGAATATAATATATTATTATTTAAAGAACAGACCCAACTGTTGAAAAACTTTAGTTTTTTAAGTTTTAACAAACATTGATGTTAACGCTTACCATTGCTAGTCGCCTCTTCCTCGCCTTCAGCAGGGCTATGATGTGTGTGTGTATGTATGAGGGGACATAAATTAAAAAAAAGAAGAGAAACTTAAAAACTGATCACGCTTGTGTGTGTATGTGAGGAGTCAGTCGAAAACAAAAAAGAAAGAAAGAAAAAAGGCTTATAAACGAATGATTTTGTAGTAACCTAGGAGTAAAATAAGGATGTAATAAAAGAGTGAAAGAAACAAAAGTCTGAGGATGCATGAGAACCAGGCACAGGTACTGCATCCACATCGTCATCGTAACAGTAGAAGAAGTGTGTGTGTGTGTATTTATGAGGGGACATAAATTTAAAAAAAAAAAAAAGAAGAGAAACTTAAAAACGGATTATGCGGTAGTAATTAAGCACCAAAATAAAAATATAATAAAATAAGGCGAGTAGAAGAAGCCCCATGACACAGGAAAACCAAGCACATGAAGTGCATCTGCACCTCCATCGTCGAGGACCCCTGTAAAACAAAATCATGGATATTAGTTTTCTTAAGAATATACGTACAAGACTTCATTAATAAGACTCAAACACAAACATCTTTTCCAAAAAAAGTCAAATTTTTATTATGCAAAAGTGTTTGTGTGTCTGCCTGTGTGTGTGTGACAGGAGTCAGTACAAATATAAAAAAGAACGAAAAAGAAACGAGGCTTAGACACAAATCATCTGGAAATAAATGCGTACAAGAATCAAAAAATAATAAAATAATGACAAAAACAGGAGGCCGAAGATCCAAGCAACCCAGGCACGTGTAGTAGTGCACCTGCACAGTCGCAGGCCAAAGATGCACCCAAGCCATATGCAGGTAGGCCTACTGCAGTTGTAGCTGCATCGTCGTCCTCTGTAAAAACAAAATCATCCAATTAGTTGAATATAACTAAGTCAGCTATAAGTAATTTATAAAGCTTCTGTCCAGAGAAAATCTTATAAGTCAATTTTTGGTCATTGATATATTTTCCTTTCATAAAACAATATAGGTCAATCTCCTTGTCACTCTTTGACTTTCAAAAATGTGTAACAAACAAGCGCTTGTTCATGTGGCAAAGATATAATACCAACTTTGACAAACATAGTGTTTAATTATATAGTAAATGAATGTTTTACTCAACTTAGTAAAACAAAATTGTTTTTGACACAGGGTTTCCATCGAACAGCAGCGATATGTAATATAGCTAGTAGGGTGTGTATAGGTATACGGTTTCACACATACATATAGTAGTAATAATAGTAAGAAGAATAATAAAGAATAGATACGTACTCTTCAGGCACCTGGTTCACCGGAGCGGTTCGCCTTTGCCAGGGAACGAATAGCGGCCGGCTAATGTTAGCCAGTGGCCGCCTGGCCCCTGGCACAATGTTCAAGCGAACCTCACTCACGTCCATCAAAAGTTGCTGTAAGAAAAGATTGGAATATAATATATTATTATTTAAAGAACAGACCCAACTGTTGAAAAACTTTAGTCTATTCAGTTTCGACAAGCATTGATATTAACGCTTACCATTGCTGGGATTCATTCCTGAAGCCATTCCTTGTCACCCTGTGACTTTCAAAAATGTGTAACAAACAAGCGCTTGTTCATGTGGCAAAGATATAATACCAACTTTGACAAACATAGTGTTTAATTATTTACTAAATGAATGTTTTACTCAACTTAGTTAACAGAATTGTTTTCGACACACAAGGTTTCCTCCGAACAGCAGCGATATGTTATATAGCTAGTAGGGTGTGTATAGGTATACGGTTTCACACATACATATAGTAGTAATAATAATAAGAAGAAGAATAAAGAATAGATACGTACTCTACAGGCACCTGGTTCACCGGAGCGGTTTTCCTATGCCAGTGAACCAGTCGGACGAATAACGGCCGGCTAATGTTAGCCGGTGGCCGCCTGGCCCCTGGCACGATGTTCAAGCGAACCTGGCGTCCATCGAAAGTTGCTGCAAGAAAAGATTGGAATATAATACATTATTATTTTTTCTTATTATTATTAATAACAATTTAATATGAAATGTCTGAAAACAATAAAATTTTTCATTGTTCATGGCCTATTGCCTGAAATTATAGCAGCTAGTCTGTCTCTTGTTCCATTTCCAGGGGTTTCATTCAGTGCCATGGGTTCACGAGGGGG
Organism: Setipinna tenuifilis; assembly: GCA_030347295.1. NCBI lineage: Eukaryota > Metazoa > Chordata > Actinopteri > Clupeiformes > Engraulidae > Setipinna > Setipinna tenuifilis. The sequence continues at coordinate 41,938,844 of CM059265.1, forward strand.
TTGGGGGTCAAGGTCGTCTCTTGAAATGTCTTCATCTGACTCCAGAGTGTCCCCATTATCCAAAGGCACACTGTGTAAAAAAGCACATGATGCAATGACCAGTGGTGCGAATGTGGGTTTTACCTCCAATGCCCGGAAAAGGGTTGACCGCCATCTAGTTTTCATGATGCCAAACGCTCTCTCGACTATGCTGCGCCCTCTTGAGTGATAATAATTAAAACGTCCCTGCACTTCACCATTAACTGGCTCCTTGTAAGGTGTAATCAAACAGCCGCCATCACCTAAAAGGATGTAGCCTGGTGGGGGGTATCGTTTGGCCTTATAAAATGAACTGCCTTTCATAACACGTGTGTCATGAACACACCCTGGATAAGCTACATACATGTAGAGAAATCTGCCATTTGCATCACATATCGCCAACATATTAATTGAAAAAAAAAAACCTTTGTAATTCAGGTAGTCAATGCGATGCTGCTGTGGGGGTTTAATTCTAATGTGACTCCCGTCTATTGCACCAACAACAGTTTGGAAGGCTGGGGTCCCAGACATCTGAGCAAATCTTTGCCCTACATCTTCTAGGTCCTCAGCTTGAGGGAAATGCACTGGACACTGGACTCCACCCGGTATGAAAGACCGTGTGCCAGCCAGTACACGTAAATTAGTATCTCCAGCTCACTACCCCAGCAATGCTCCTGCTCCCTCTTCAGAAGCCTCTGCAGACCGTTCATTGCTCTTCTGCTTAGGCGGAAATCCTGCCTCAGCTCAGCCTCCACATTGAACCACAAATGCAGGATGGGCATGTTGTGGTTAATTCTGCCGTAGGTCAATGGATGGTCATCCTGTAAAATAACACCAGTTCACATGAACATGAGTAACCAACTTTTAAGTAACAGAGACTAATAGGAAAATGTGTAAGTTCTTCAATCTGTATTGTTTGAATGACTGGGTTTACATGGGTAGCCTACTTCACTTTCATACACTCACAAAACGCATTGCTTTTACTAAACACTGTTACTAATGTCAACATGTGTTCCCTGTGCGTATACTGTACATAAAGTAGGCCTACTTAGTTAGAAATTAGGCTTAACAAGGCTTATATGCCTACACCATCATCCTGGTGGTAAAATAGTTGAATAGAATTCTCAACATTCTCGCGGACGTTAAAGTCTGCTCTTCCAGCAACATACTATGTTGCGAGCTAGTTTATACAGTCAATGGTTGTAAACAAGTAACGTTATCATTTAATGTGAAAAAGTCGATCTCAACCACGGGTCTATGTAGAGAAGTAATGTAGAGCAAGTGGGGGTGTTAATTGATGCTTGTTAAGTGCTAAGGTGCTCTCAATCAATAAGTCTAATTGAGGCGGAGTCAGGTGACTCTATTTAAGCCTCACCCGTTTCAATAAAACTCTTCTGCTCATTGTCACACAAACCTGTGTTGGTGTCTGTTCTCTTGCTTTTTAGCCAGCTCAATTTGTAACAGTAGGTCTGGAAATGCAGGTCTATGTACAAATGTCTGTACCCTGATTTAATAGTAGAAACCCACGAAAGATAGAAGTTAACCATTATCCCAACGTAACAACAATACACATACCGTAAGTCCATGTTCCACTAAAAGAACAGCAAGTCGCCGAAGCCTTCTTCGTCTCCTTGCGTTTCTCCGTCTTGTTTCGGACAAACGCCGAAATAAAATCAAAGCACAGGCAATTGACATGAGAACAGCTGTCAACGGCATCTTGTGTTTGTTGTCATTAGTTCGTCTGACGTAGCGACAAAGTGCGGCGACGCACGACGTTTATGATGACGTCTCATTGAGAAGTAGGGGTATCCCATTTCCTAGGGGAATGTTTACCCATCCTGTCAATGTTGCACTCATTTCCTGTTACAGCAATAGCATAAGGTCACAAATGCCTGTCGTTATAGCACTGCTGATGCTGTCATGCAATGAGTCATACACAGTTTTGTACATTTGGCTATGGTCTTGCTCACCCTGCCTTCTCTTTCTCCTATGACCTACTTCAGGGTCTTCTGTGAGACTTGCAGCTTTGCTGTACTTTTTTTCAAAAGCCCTGTCTGATCTCAGGTTGTCAAGCAGCTGCATGAAGTTTTCTATGCGCCGCTTACAGAAGGCAACATCCATGGCTTTGTGTTGCAGTATGTTAAGTCTGTGCAAACAGTTCCTCAAAAGTAAAAAGAACATAAACTCAAAGTCTTCTAATTTTCCATTCAGTCCATCCGCCAATCGAGTGGTTTCATCATGCATTGAAGGATGTTCTATGATGCGGGTGAAAGTGTCAGCTACTTTGTCATGATTACCGGCGATGGTATTCACGACCCTGGATGAGAACTTCCAACGTGTCAGAGCGTTCTTGGGCATTTTCACACAATCAAATTCCTCAAGTAGTATCACTCTCTTGCCAGCATAGAGGCACTTGATGGTGTCCAAAGCAGTTTTTTCCTCCCGAGACGCCATTTCCTGTGGGCACAGCACCTCTGCCATAAACCCATTGACATGGGGTTTCCTCAGGAGGAACATGGGGTATGAAAAAAAAAAAAAGTTTTTTTATTATTATTTTTTTTTTATTATTATTATTCTATGGCTTCTGCCTGTACCCAGGATTTCCTCCATTTTTTACCCCTGAAATAGAAAAAAGAGAATTTGTTGTTGGTTATCCCCCTTGTATTATTTTACTTCATATCACATGAGTTCAATTTTTAATTGTTACTCAATACAATTGTTGATGCCTGAAAAGGTTGCATACCATGAATGGCAAGGGTGCCAGTTCACATAATATTCCTTCCTCCCCTTAAAAAAACAGAAGATGAATTTATTTGTTAGCTGTGTATAGTGCAATTTGTACAAACAAAAAGGTACAGATGTAGCATGATTGAGTGGATGATGAAATGCCACAACCAAAGCAAACAGTTGCAACTTAACATCAGCAAAATAAAAAAAAAAACCTTTGCTTTAGATTTCAGGAGGTAAGCATAGAGGCACTTGATGGTGTCCAAAGCAGTTTTTTCCTCCTGAGACACCATTTCCTGTGGGCACAGCACCTCGGCCATAAACCCATTGACATGGGGTTTCCTCAGGAGGAACATGGGGTAAAACCCCATGACCCTAAGCTTGTGAAGCTGTAAGTGATAAATGCAAAACATTAATAATAAAGCTATTATATGACAAACACACCAGGCTGCTAGGATTATTTTTTATCAATGTCTGCCTTATACACCAGCTTAGGCTACCTTCATATTTCTTGCCCAGTTTTGAAAAAAAAAAATGTAAGCAATAATGAAAAATAGAGGCAGTCAGGGCAGTGCCTAAGTGAGAACTGAATTATTACATTTAAGTCAAATTTTGAGAGGGCAGTGGTGTCCTGCTGGTTATGGTCTTGACCTTCTGGCAAGAAGGTGGGGGAGCACGTAGGAAAAATGTGGGTGGGGTAAGTCGCTGAACATCGCTCTGTCATGTCCACATCCATGGCCGAGGTGCCTTAGAGCAGGGCACTAACCCCTCAATGCCCCCTTCGTGCCGTGGTAGTAGGTACTACCCACTGCTCTGGGTTAGTGTGTTTACGCATTTAGGAGCAAAAATGGAGCTCTTCAATTCAGTGCAACAAATGTGTTACTTTGCAACACCAGGAATAATGCTGAGTAACAAGAGGTGCCTATGCAGCAACCCCACAACTGACAATAAATAATAATAATAATTAAAAAAAAACAATTATTAGTTTCACTCACCAAAAGTTCAGCAGAATTGAAGAGCCTGTGGGTATTTCTCCCCCTTTTCATTTTGTCAGCCCACTCCTTAGTCACTTTACTCTTCGCTTTAGTCAAAGCAACTTTTCTGGGCTGCAAAGCCCCACAGAATTGGCAGGCTTTGTTGCCCACAAATATTGTCTGCCCGCAGACAGAGCACCCTCTTGTTGTAGTAGGCATTTCTGCTTTTAAAAAAACACATGCGAACATAAATTAAATGTATTAAATGTCATGTTAAAATACAAAAATGTCCTGCACATCGCTAACAGTTTCTATGTATTCAGTCTATGAATACATAAAAACGAACCAAATGTATCAAAAATCAGCGTGCATTTACGTATTTAGGAAGAAAATACGGTGAGAACTATTTAAACCGAGACGCTAATATTCTTTTTGGAAAGTTGCTATCTAGCGTAACGTTCGGTAATGTAGTCACCACAAAGTTGACTACCCATTTTCCGCAGTCTAGTAAGATATTTTCGCAAGCATGGATTTTGATGACATTTGGTCAGTATTAAGATAAAAGCTATATTTTCAAGTCCACATGCCCTTTGATGGTGTCCAAGCTCCAAGCAAGAAATGTGTTACTTTGCAACACCAGGAATAATGCTGAGTAACAAGAGGTGCCTATGCAGCAACCCCACAACTGACAATAAATAATAATAATAAAAAAAAATTATTAGTTTCACTCACCAAAAGTTCAGCAGAATTATAGAGCCTGTGGGTATTTCTCCCCCTTTTCATTTTTTCAGCCCACTCCTTAGTCACTCTTAGCTTTAGTTAAAGCAACTTTTCTGGGCTGCAAAGCCCCACAGAATTGGCAGCTTTTTTTCCTACAAATATTGTCTGCCCGCAGACGGAGCACCCTCTTGTTGTAGTAGGCATTTCTGCTTTTAAAAAACACATGCAAACATAGATTAAATGTATTAAATGTCATCATGTTAAAATACAAAAATGTCGTGCACATCGCTAACCGTTTCTATGTATTCAGCCTTTAAATACATAAAAAGTAACTGAATGAAAGTAACCAAATGTATCAAAAATCAGCACAGTGTTTTTTTTTTCTTCTCCGAAAAACTAAACTATCTCCATGTAGACCTAGTCCATGGTAAAAGGAAAGCTGGAACATTTATCTATGCATGCCAGAGACATTTGGAGGATATCTACAAGCCTACAATTCTAAATGCAGCAGTTTACTTGGTTGATATTGAATAAATGTGTATAGTTTGAGGCATAGAAAAAGGGGAATAGTAGCTTTGATAATTCAGTAATTCTATGACTATGAGCTTTAGCAATGCTCACTCGCGTGTTTCAGATAACCACATTGCTAATTTGCTAATCTAATGTCAATGCACAATTGTACCACTACATTGAGGTAATTCATTGAAATATCGAAGCATAAATAAAACAAAAAAAGATTAATGCAGGAAAAAACATGTGCAGGTATAAACATGTGCAGCTATACTTACATAGTTTATGGTTGTAGCGTATACAGCCTATGTCACGCACAGTTACACCAATGACCAATACAGTTCAGCAATAACAGACAAAACGGCAGATGGCACTACTTCAAAGTATTACCAATAAGCCCAAGGACAAAAGGTATGTTTCGGGGGGACAATGTGGGACACCGCCGGTGCGGTGGCACCACCACCCCACGGGCAGACTCACCGATAGTGGTTTTCTAGTTCATAACACCTTACATGGTATAGGCCTGTCCCAGATCATAAAACACTTTTTGAAAAAGCTCTGATCTCATCATGAGCTTTAAGGCTCTGAGCTTTCCACGGCCTGCAAAGGCGCACTCAGTATCGCATCCAGTGTATGTGTGCAAGCCGATTAGAGCACTACAGACACTGTCTCCCAGCTGCTGCCGCAGCTTCATGATGTTAAGATACCTCACTCTTCTTTGTTCCACATTTCTGGAATATGGGACACGAGATATATTAGATAATATTAATAATGCCCTATTCCCCTAAAGATGATGTATGCTGTATATTTTTTGTTAAAATAAAGATTCAAAATATTTTAAACTTTCAATGAATTAACAGATGCACATCCACTTACAATTTACTTTAGCTATTTAATTGTATTTATTTGCCATTACATTTTTTTACTTTAAATAACTTAGAATATAAAACTGAGTTTAAGGATTCACTGACATCGCAGGGATCAGGAGGAACAGAAACAGTCAAAAGTCTCACTTTTCAGTGGATTACCAGGAATTGTAGTGGCTCAACACCACAGGAAAAAAAGTCTTAACTCAGAACTCCAGAGGTTCACAGAACAAGGGGAAGGAAGGATGGTGAACTTGCATGTTGGTAAAGGCAGGCACAGGGGGAAAAAAAAATGTTCAGTGTCCTGGGGATACACAGAGCCTGGTCTCACGAAAACACGAATGAGCAGCATTATGTTAGCTAACCTTACCTTCTAATTTTCAGTGAACTGTAGGAACACCGCACGGATCCAGGGCAAGGCAACTAATAGACAATGTTGTCGCATGCAGGCCTGACTTTTAACATACCGGTAGAAGATGATTAGCTAACATTAGCTAGCTAACGTTAGATAGATAGCTAACACACAACGTTTCATTCATGAGCATATTTTTAACTTTACCTTTGGTTGTTGCCTCTCGTTGCTCACTCAGTTTCTTTCTCCATGTTTGGAAGTGCGCGTTCCTTCCCTGTGTGGTTCTGCACGTCCGTGTGGTGTCATGACAACAAGTTGACAACAACCTAGTCAGCTCTTCAACTGAGGGGTGGGTGTGGTGACAGTGGCGTGCTGAACTGTCAAATGATGTTCGTTTGGCTGCCTGGGGCTCGGGGAGATAGAGCGACCAACTTTTTTTTTTTTTTTTTTTTTTAGCAGGCATTGATTATGCCGGACACGGTCTCAGTTTGCGGGACGCGTGAATTGAGCCTCAAACGCTGTACGCACACGCGCTACGCGGGACGGGTGGTCACCCTACTGACACCACGCATTGTGTGGTATACTTGTGCAAAATATAAACACTCCTGCATGAAATCCCGGATCTGAGATGACGGGAGCTAAACAGCGCCACCCTAACCCAAACGTAACACAATGTTAATTGTGGTCAGGGCAGAAAGTGCAACAGTAAGTAAATATTAAAAAAGAGATTCTGCATGATAATGGGGAAAATAACAATAAACAACAATAAAATAACAATAACAACAGTAAAAAAAGTACATAGCATAGGCCAAAAATAATCCATTACGGGCCAAATTGGACAACCTCGCTTTAGAAAGAAACACATACATGCAAGACCTGTAAAATATTGTTCATTTGAACAAATGCTACAACGTCTGTATTCTTTCTTCTCTATGTGTAGGCATGACAATGTTTATTAAGCTGTAGGCTGCTGGCGTATGTGGTGCACTTTGGCAGAAGAGACATTCACAGGCTGTCCTATCTGTAGGCACGTTTGAGTTACAAACCTGTTTGTCTACATACGTCAATGAGAACTGCTCGTCACATCATGGGTGGGCGTTTAAAAGGCTTCAGTCAAGTCGGACACAAATCAACGGGACTGAGCTTGCAACTTCCCGATCTTCGTAGTAGATGGCGGAGAGGTCATGTGTTGTGTGTGGGGGATAAGGAGGGGGCAGGCAGTTGTAGTAGGGTGCATTGAGACTTTAAGTCAAGTCGAGTCTTTTTTTAAATACTACATTTAAACAAAACAACAGAGATGCCCCAAAGTACTGCACAACACAAGGATGAAAAATCAAAACCATAATGCAAAGACCAGTAACAGGTATATCCTGCTGACAGAAAGCAATAAAATAAAACCGAGATTAACAAATACATAAATAAATAAAAGAGTGAGCTTGACAGCATCAGATAAACGCCCCAGAACAAGCTAAAAAGACAGAGATATGTCTTTAAACTGGACTTAAATAATGTACATACAAGATGAGAAGTTCAGTGCCAGAGCACACACAACACGTGCACAGACGTCAATGAACTTTAAACCAACCATGACAAAATTGCGTCACCATGGAGGCGTTAATAGACCATTTCTATGTTTGTAAACACTTGTGACAGATTTTGTGGGCGGGGCTTAACTGGTGGCAGAAAGTGACAGTTGTGTCCATTGACTGTGTAGTGTCAACTGTATCGGTGGCGAGATCAACCTAAATATATATTTATATGTCAGTGGCGGATGCTGGTATTCCAAATAGGGGAAGCTCACTGCCAACTTAGTCATAAAATTTGTCCATTTACTTATACATTAATTCTACCCTCAAATCGACAATACTGATATTGTCTGCTTTAGTGCTCTGCTAGCGGGCTAGTGCAGGTGCGCTAGCGGGCTAGTTCAGGAGAGCTAGTGGGCTAGTTAAGTAACACTAGCGCCAACCTACCTAACAGTATGATTCTAACGAAACGAAATTAAAAACGAACAAGAAAATTGTAATAAACCAAAACGGCAATTAGTGCAAGTGTGATTTATATACAGTGTAAGAAATGACTATGAGGAAATGTGTTGGCCATAGGCCATGAGAACAAAGTGGAATGCTAAGTTAACACCAACTCAGTTGATTTGTGATAATGGGCCTATTATTAACGTTATCACAACGTTATCACAAGAAAATAAATTGGCATACAGAAAAAAATTATCTATCAGCAACGGGGTGAGTTTTCCTGACCCATATTCACTGTCGGGTCCGTGGATCAATGATCCGACTAAATGGCCGAAGCGTCAGTGGCCGGACATACAGTATATGTCTACCAAGTGGAGAAACCCAGCGTTTACACAAAAGAGAAGCTAAAGGCATACAAGTCCCTTAATGCCTATAACTTCCTTCTTTTGTGGTCACGTCCAGGATATTAAGTACAAAGAACTGTCCGGTGATGTTTGTGTATTACGGACGGATGTACTACCTAGTCAGCGGCGACAAGGGCACAAAACGGTGCTGTACAAGACGTGGGCGATCGTCAACAAAGCGACCAACTATATTAAAAATAAAGGCTCCCATTCTTTGTGTTCCGATTCTGACAGCCAACGGCACAACACGACATTTTCCTCTATTTTGTTCTCACTGTTTTCGCTACTCTTTCCTATCTCTCTGTTGACCTCAGTTAGTTTCAGGCCTATGGTTTCAGGTTAGTTTGCTGTTTACTTCCGGTATTTTTCTGCCACCAGGCACTCTGGCTACGTAACTGTGACGTCGAGTCCGAAGTGGTCTATTAGACGCTTGTAAACGTGCGGAAGCAACTACAAGCGCTTGCACGATCTGTCTACATGCGTATACATGCGTCTTACCCCCATGAGTTTTTAGGTCATATGACATTGTGCCATTTTGGTGACATCCTCACACCTTTCTGACAAGTCTGACACAATTTCTAACCATCATGCAACATTTTCATCCCACAATGCTTCACTGACTGCAAATGCCTGGAAACGTCTGCAAACGTTTACATCAAGTCAAATGCGCCTATTCTAAATCTGCCCATACAGCCTATGGTCATGTCAGATTTTTTTGCGGTTTCATTGCCTACAAATGTTGCATTTGTGGCTGCTGGAAATGCAAGCACACGCAAGTCTCCTCTACGGGCCTATTTTCATTATTATTATTATTATTATTATTTGATGGCTCAGAGATCTGGGGCCTCATTACAGAAACTTCCTAACTCTGAAATCCTATCCTATCTTGAGATAGGAAGGCATTTAGGAGTTTTGGTATTACAGAAGGAGGTTTCCTAACTTAACTTAGGAAGAGATCCTATCTTATCTTAAGATAGGAATTTAGCCATTACAGAACCATCCTAAGATAGGAATATCTTAAGTTAGGATCCCTAAGTGAAGTGGCCATACACCCTGTCCTAAATTCAAATTAACTGTCAGTAACTGAAAAAAAATGGCAGCAGCACTGCTAGTAGGTCTGCATGGCAATGAAGACAACGCAGACAACAGAAATCTAATGGCTGAAAGGCTTCTGAGACCACATAATGATGTCTTAAATTTTCTTGACAATATTTTGATGTCATTTTATCGCCTGCCAAGACATTTAATTTTAAATTTGGTTGAAGAGTTGCATCCAGCTCTGGAGAGACCTACACGGAGACATGGAGCCTTGCCTGTGGTTGTGCGTGTCACAGCCATCCATTTCGCGTAACCTCATGGAGGTCACCAATGCTATCTGCAATCTTGCACCAAACTACATTCAGTTTCCTCGTGGAGAAGAGTTGCAGCAAATTAAGGAGGATTTTTTAAGACAGAGTAGTATGCCAGGGGTAATTGGGCTTATTGACGGGTCACTTTTCCCCATCAAAGCTCCAAGTGGCCCAACTGAGCCTGCGTATGTATGCCGTAAGGGATACCATGCAATCAATGTTCAGGCCATAGGGGACCAACATATGATGATACAGCATTTGGTGGCAAAGTGGCCTGGATCCATCCACGACTCTTTAATATTTAACACAAGGTGGGTCATTCATAGACATTCACATAGCCTAGTGTTTTATTTACTTTTTTGTACAGTAGTATAGTATTGTGTGAATCAATCCATAGCCCTGCTGTTTGAGGTCACCAATTGCTGTCAGTCAGATAGGCCAAATAGTGAAGCAGCAACTATGGTGCACATTAACACTGAGATTTAGTCGCATTTCATTTATGCCCCATTCAGTTAACATTCACTATTTGTTTGTTATTCCATATTCCTCCTTTTTCTCACAGACAATATTCATTGACCTTTCACACTGGTTTTCTTCTTTGCATAGTATTTCAAATATAGAATGTGTCTTTACAGTGGTATCAATGCATACCTGAGTGAGGGCAGGGCAAGTGGATGGCTTTTGGGAGACTCGGGATACCCCCTGAAACCCTACCTAATGACACCAGTTATGAATGAGCATACAGATGCAGAGAGGAGGTACAACGTGGCACACAATGGAATGGTATATGGAAAGGAAGGTGAGACACATGCTGCTTTTGTGCATTCAAACGCTAGATAAGGAGTGTAAGAAATTTAACCCTAATGAAAATAATAATAATAATAATACTTTGGTTTTGTATAGCGCCTTTCAAAATACCCAAGGTCGCTTAACAAGATGTGTGTGGGTGCATATGTAGGGGTGTGTGCTTGTGGAAACTAGCAGCCAAAGGCCACCACCATGAGCTCGTACACATCATAAGGACATAGTGTTACACTATACTGTACACATCAAAAGCAATGTAGCAAATTAATTTAAGATTAAGATTATTTAACATATGGCTAATCTCCCAGACCCTGAGCACATCCCAGCCATGGCTGAAGATGAAGAGGAAGGCCATGATGGCATACATGATGGTGCACAGACTGGCAGAACTGCTAGAAACAACCTAATTGCACATTACTTTACAAGATGAGACCTAATTAAAAACCAAACAATGCAGTTTGATTTAAAACATTTAATTTAACAATATTATAAATAAATATGTATTACTCAATCAAACGTAAATACGTGTACACATTATTTGTCATTATACTTCATGAAGATCCAAGAAGTCCCTTCCACGTTTGAAACAGTCCTTCATGAATTCAAATTTGTCCTTCTCCAGTTGTAGTCTCTCTCTCTCAATCTTGAGCTGCTCTTGCATGACTTTTAACTTCTCCTTCTCCAACTCTAGAAGCTCCTCTTGCAGGCATGTCTGCTTCCTCTTTTTAGCTGTGGAGTCGAATGTGAAACTGTGATCTAGACATTGTTTTTCTTGAACAGCAGCACAGAGTAACTAGGGCATTACAAACCTATTTATTTCAATAGCATCCCCTATTTAAAAAAAAACACTCACCAGGAGATGGGATGATGGTTTCCCTGGGGATGATGGAGTCCTGCTGTCACACTCCGGATCCATCAGCGTCAGTATGACCTGGGACGATTCAGACAGCCCTCTTTTATTCTCCAAGACCTCATCCAAGCCCACCTCTGTGCCGGTTGAAATGCCTGTGATACACAAAATGTTTTTAAGATACAGGTGCAGTCAGCATTGCCTTTTATTTTGCCACCCCCCAGTTAACGTTAGAAGCGCGACCACAACGTTGCTACATTTTAGATCTTAACGTTACATTACAGCGTAGCAGCAGCAGAAGGCTAGGCTACAAAATGTTTAGTCTAGTTTATACAAACTCTGTGAATCTGTGGTTTAACTTTAGGCTTATGACCAATCTAACCTTAACGCTAGCGTTCTTGCCAATTTGAGTTCATTAAGACTTTGACAGATAAGCCGCAATCGCCAAGATAGGTCTGCTATCGATAGCATTAGTTGGTTAAGATCACCTAACATTGAACGCAACTTACCTTCGGTGTACACTTTCCCCATGACGGCCAGGATCTTCTCCTCCAGAGCAGTTAATGGCTTGACTTCTGTCACACCAGCCCCTGTCTTAGCCTGGTCCCTCTTTTGTAAGGCCCCTCTCGCCTTTGCATCGCTCGCTAACGTCGACCACTTCTTCTTTATGCTGTCCAACGTCCTCTGCACCCCACAAACCGCTGCGACAGCCTCCGTCACCTCTTGCCACTTTTTCTCCTTGATATGGGCTGTTAATGTTGGGGTGAACTTCCCAAATAATTGTGGCTTCCTCTCCTCCACCGCCACAACTAAGGCCTCCAACTCGTCATGGGTAAAATTAAACGCCCAGGCTCCGCTTCTTCATGTTTTCAGTTCCCATATCTGCCATCTTATCGGATAAATGTAACTTCTTCAGAGTAGTTAACGTTAAAGTAATGCGTTCCATCAGTCTCGTGCACATTCGAAGTGGCATAAACAGACATAACCTGACGATTGCCAATCGCAAAATCGGTTTGACAGAACAGTTAGGATTTCCTAATTTAAGATAAGATAGGAGGCCAAAGATAAGATAGGAAACCAACAGGTTAGGAATTGTTTCTGTCATAGGAAGTTAGGATTTTTCCTATCTTTAAGTCCCTAACTTAAGTTAGGATGAGCAGTTAGGATTTTTTCTGTAATGAGGCCCCTGGGGCCTATTCCCAGAAGATCTGGGAATGCCCAGGTCTAACAACGCCCTGGTGACGTGACTTTATTTACACTCTCATTAAACCCCAAATATTTGCCAACAACTCTCTTCTTTGCATTCAACAGCCTGACGTCCCCAAAGACCTTCCCTGTAGTGTTTGTGCTGCTTCTGCTAGACGGGAGAACTGAACTTTGCGCGTTGTGCAATGTTCAAAAGGGTTGGTCTTAAATTACATAATTAGTCGTGGGTGTATTTTGGGCGTAACATACAATAAACCAATCAGAGTCAATTTTCTCATTCCCTTTAAAAATCAGCGTGCCTTTTTCTTGGCCTGTTGCTATCAGGATGGTGGATTTGTCTAGACGTCAAGAGCATAGCAATGGAGTATTCAGGAGGCACGCATGTTATGTAAAATCTCGAAGAGCATTTTTATTTATAACAGGAAAAAATATTCTGTCTTTGAATAAACATACTGTAGCATAATCCACTGTTAGACTTGTTTTTAACATTGCCAGTATGAATTATGTTTTGTAAAACGTAGAACATCGCATTCATCATGCCTAAAAATACGTAGCCTAGCAAGAACAGCTGGCAAAACACATACACAGTCTACTCATACATTGCAGAACTGAACCTCTGCAACAACTGACGGGGAGGTCTGCAAGTAGCAGACGTCGATTCATTTCTGCGTAGACCGGAACGCACCTCCATAACACTGGACAGGAGTGGCAGTCCCATACGGTTCTTTACATCATCTTTCAAGAGTGCTACTTGGGAAAATGCTCTCTCTATGTGGGCATCAAAGTCAAAGTCAGTTTTATTAACCATAAAATTAACCATAAAACCATACGTTTCACCAGTCTGGGACACTTACACTAAGAACACCAGGAGAGGGAAGTGGTGTGTGTGGGGGTCAGATCTGGGAGGGAGGGGAGGGCAGGGCAGGGAGAGAGCTCATTGGATATTGGCAGAGAAAGCAATCTGGTGGCCAGTTCTTCAAAACAAGCATTTCCCCCAGCATCTTTGAAGGCTTCAATCTCCATCCAAAATGTGTTGTGCGACATCGCAATTTCCTGGAGCGCGTTGATGTCCAGCCGTTTCCGACGAACATCCTTTCCTAGGCAGTGACAGAAAGAAAAGAGAAAAGAAAAGAAGCAAAGAAATTCATACACATGCTTAAGTTGGCTATGGTTAGGGTTTCACTATGAAAAGAAAAGAAGACAAATTAGCACAGTGTTAATGATGTGGCTTAATGATGACTGACAAGGTGGGTGGAAAACAGGTGCTTTTAGAGTTATTCATTCCAAATGAATATGTTATGATGTTGGACATCATCTTCAATGAGCGGGTTGTTGCATATTATGTACCCTTGTATTTAAAAGAAATGCATACACATTACCCAACATTCCAATTATTATTTTTCCCCCAAGATTTCATTCCAAGTTATCATTCATCAAGTCCGATCTGTTGGCAGGTCATATCACTTTTTTGAGATTATAGCATGGTTACATTTCAAGATGGATGCCATATCTTAAACCATGGCGTGTGTTACGAATATAAAATGGGCCAAACATGTCATTATAGTCCTGCATTTCCCAAAGTGGTATTGTAGTTTGACAATTTTATTGGGAAGAGTACGCAATATGAATTAAAGTAGACAAGGAATTACCTGCTAGTGCATCACATTCAGCATCCAAAAAAAAAAAAAAAGGACAGGATATTCATGGTACAGTAATAACGTGGAGTGTTTTGGGGATACTCAGCAATCAAATTCTGACAGGCCATTACTTCATGCATGTTGTATGAGATGGTATGATTAGAGTACATCAACCTCCCTGTGCAGTACTTACCGTTGTTTGGGGACACAAATGGTATGCCAGCAGGCCACCAAGCTGGCCTATTTTGGGGCAAGTAGCGCAGTGGCCTCCCCTGTCCCAGTACTGGCATCAAACAAGACAGGCTGTTTTAATATTAGTGTAAGTAGTAGCAGCAACACCCTGCTCAATTGTTTTCTAATACATAGTTAGGCACGTTGAAATGACAATGATTAATTAATTAGTAAACACATTTATATGTACTGAAACACATTTTTCACATATTACTGCAACTGTGAATGATATGGATACGTTTGTAATTACAGTAAGCACTGGTAACATAACCGATTGCTGCCCTCAAAGTATGCAACTCCAAATCGGGGTTGATATAACCCGCCTTATACTCCTGAACAGGAGTCTCTCCTGCAGTAGTACCTAGAAAAGGGATGACAAGACAGGGCGACAATACAATTGAAAAGCAGTTGTAATTGTTGACAAATAAGACAATCCATATAGGGGAGAGCCGGTATGAATGAAACAGCGATTTTCTCGAGAACAATCCACATCTAAAGCACATTATTTTGGCCAGTAACTAATAGAATACACATATAGGTTGTTGATCATATGGCAAAATAACTTTTGTCTGCTTCAGTGTCTTTGAAAATAACAGTTTTAAAAAACAATTGTGTCCAATCACTCAGAACATTTAAATCAATTGAGCCCACCTCTGCCAAAGAACAGTCCTAAAACTGTGTGAATATGATTTGACACATTAATCAAGCAGCAGATTTGAAATGTCTTTATTAAATACGTACTGTAACAATATGTTAAGACCAGCGTATGCAGCAGCAATATTGGCAGCAAAATCTAACTCAAACTTACTCTCTTGTTGAATGTGTGCATGCTTGCTGTGTATGGACAATATGTTTTGTATGATGCCTTCATCAAAGAAGGCCCTCAGATGTTCCGGTCCTGTGTAAGAAACGTTATTTCAATGTCATTTCAATGTCATTAAACAAAATATGACAAAGTGAGAGGAAAATGAGCAGTACAAATGCAATGCAAACATGAATGGACATATTGAACAGAGGACATATTGACACAACAGCAAAAGGTAGACGTGGGATTACAACTGAAATAAGAATTCCGTAGCAAAATCACAGTTCAATGATTGCTGTATTGCTATATTGACCTGATGCCCTATACTGCTATACAAGCAAGTGATATGTATAAGTGATGTGATGTATAAGCCAGAACCTGGAAACACACTGAGCAGTCACCTCAGCTGAGTGTCAAGAATTGGTGCTATGGGAGAAGGTGGGCAAAATGTACAAACCAATACTGTACCTGTATAGTTCATAACAGTTTTTCCTTTTTTTGTTTCAAGGAATACAGAGAAACAAACTGGGGAAGCACTGAATTTCTCTCTGGACTTCCGGGACCAGGATGAGATCTAAAAAAACATTTTACAAGATATACTGGTCATTTGAGAAACCAGCTGATGCAACATTTCTCCACCGACAGTCCAGAGTATCAATGGCGCCTGTAAAGAATTCCATAGGCAACTCTGTTATTCCATAGGTAACTGACTTAGGGGACAATGGGCTATACGACTCTCTTCAGCTGGTGGCAGCATTGGGCCGTCGGCCTGGGCACAGAACAGGGGCCTGTTCCTGCAGATTTGGCGGAAGCTGTTCACATCTGGATGACCCTGATTCACCTGAAGCTCAGGTAAGCAGCCAGTTTCTGCAGATTTGGCGGAAGCTGTCCACAGCTGGATGATCTTGTTCACCTGAAGCTCAGGTAACCAGCCTGTTCCTGCAGATTTGATGGAAGCTGTCCACACCTGGATGACCCTGATTCACCTGAAGCTCAGTGAGGTAACAAGCCTCAGGGACACCCAAGAGGTAAGCAGCCAGGTCCTGAACCTCGTCCCACCCAGCGATCCCATCCGGTCCAATGACTGATCCCTAAAAAAAATTGATTAATAGTAATATATGTAAAACAAAGTGATATTGTGTGGACAGGTAAAGTCACTCAAGATCTCGAAAGACACCAAGTGGGTCCCCTGTCTCTAATTGAAATGACTTGTTCACTGATTTTATTTCCATCAGAATTGGCAATTGAAGGAAGTTCATGCAATGGATGTTAGTTTAATCTCGGTACATTTCGCTGAGCATCCTCGTGGTGTAGCAGTGTTCCGCGCTGGCTGCGAAACCAAAGTGCAGCTTCAGCGCATCTCTCTGTTGCAGTATTCTGTCAATGCAGTCAGCTACGCATAACCATCGAGTAGTGCACGGTGACAGTAATTTCAGTGGGCACAATCCATCATTTAGAGCAGGGGTCGGGAACCTATGGCTCGCGAGCCAGATATGGCTCTTTTGGTCACTGCATCTGCCTCGCGGACAAATCTGACATTTGTTTACAGTTGGTCAAAAATCATTTTGTTAGGCCTATATTATCAAAGTTAATATCAAAGAAATTAGATTTCAAAATATAAAATATGATCACGTATTTGCAATCCATTCCATCTGTTTTTTTTTCACCGCTGAGGTTCACGGGTGCGTCAGATCAGCCAATCCCAGCTGTCCTTCGTTGTACAGAAGATCGACAGCACGTCAGACATTAAAAAAACGCAATTTTTATTGGACAATAAGGGGCCTACGGGGTCGTGTGAGGTAAAATTACACCCGCTTTATTTAAAATTCCAGCTAGCTACCTGTTGTATGCACAGCAAAGAAAGAACATGGCGAAGAGAAAAAAGGATGACGATTACCGAACATTTCAATATGAGTGGACCGAAGAATTCGCATTTGTGGAGAGAGGAGGCTCGGCTTCGTGTCTAATATGCAATGACAAAATTGCTTCAATGAAACGCTCGAATATCAAGCGCCACTTTGAGACACGGCATGCTGCATTTGCAACCAAATATCTAGCTGGGGACAGCAGAAAGAAGGCATGCGAAGAGCTACAGAGGAAAGTCCAAGCTAGTCAGCAGCAACTCCGTGTATGGACCAAACAAGGTGACTTCAATTCAGCTAGTTTTGCAGGCGCATTAGCAATTGTGAGGAACGGAAAGCCATTTACTGATGGGGAGTTTGCCAAAATAGTAATGCTTGATGTGGCTAATGAACTTTTTGACGACTTCACTGATAAAGAAAGGTCATAAAGCGAATAAAAGACATGCCTCTGTCAGCAAGAACCGTTCACGATCGTGCCATTATGATGGCAAATCAAGTGGAAGAAACACAAGTGAGGGACATTAACACTGCAGTCTACTTCTCCCTCGCCTTGGATGAATCAACCGATGTAAGCCATGTATCCCAGTTCAGTGTAATTGCAAGATATGTTGCCGGTGACATGCTGCGTGAAGAAAGTCTTGCCGTTTTGCCAATGAAGGGATCAACGAGAGGGGAAGATTTATTCAAGGCGTTAATGGAGTTTGCCCAGGAGAAAAATCTACCCATGGATAAACTAATTTCTCTGTGTACTGATGGCGCTCCATGTATGGTGGGGAAAAACTGAGGGTTCGTGGCCCTTCTTCGTCAACATGAAAACAGACCTATCCTCAGTCTTCACTGCATTCTTCATCAGGAAGCGCTTTGTGCGCAAATGTGTGGCGAGCAACTTGGTGAGGTGATGTCGCTGGTCATTCGGGTGGTCAACTTCATTGTTGCCAGAGCTTTACATGATCGCCAGTTTAAAACACTGCTGGATGAAGTTGGAAATGCATACCCTGGTCTGTTTCTGCACAGCAATGTCCGCTGGTTGTCAAGAGGGAAGGTGCTCAGCCGTTTCACAGCTTGCCTGAACGAAATCAGAACTTTTCTGAACATTAAAGGTGTCGAGCATCCTGAGCTAAATGACACAGAGTGGCTTCTGAAGTTTTACTACCTTGTGGACATGACTGCACATCTAAACCAGCTCAATGTGAAAATGCAAGGTGTTGGAAATACCGTCGCAACCCTTCAGCAAGCCGTGTTTTCATTCAAGAACAAGCTGGAGCTGTTCATTACAGATATCGAAACGGGCCGTTTACTGCACTTTGAAAAACTGAGGGAATTCAAAAATGCATGCACAGCAAGTGACCCCTCTCATCATGTTGATATGCAGCAGCTAGCTAGCATGACATCAAATCTGTTGCAGTCGTTCAAAGCACGTTTTGGAGATTTTCGTCAGCACACCCGTCTCTTTCGATTCATCACTCATCCACACGAGTGCGTACTGGATGAAGCGGAGCTCAGTTACATCCCTGCTGTGTCTGTCGCAGAATTCGAACTTGAACTTGCTGATCTGAAGGCCTCGGACATGTGGGTGAATAAGTTCAAGTCACTGAATGAAGATTTGGAGAAACTTGCATGGCAGCAAGCAGAACTGGCCAGCCAACACAAGTGGACAGAAATGAAAAAACTTCCACACGCAGACGAACTGATTGTGAAAACATGGAACGCGCTTCCAGTCACATACCACACACTGCAGCGAGTGAGCGTTGCTGTATTGACCATGTTCGGATCTACGTATACATGTGAGCAGTCTTTCTCTCATCTAAAACACATCAAGACCAACCTCAGATCGCGTCTAACTGATGAAAGCCTCAACGCCTGCATGAAGCTCAACCTCACCGCATATCAGCCAGATTACAAAGCCATCAGTAAGACGATGCAGTCCCAGAAGTCTCATTAATGGTGAGAAGTGTTTTTGTTCCCTTCTTGGCTTCAATTTAAAAACGTAATTAAAAATAATACATTCGTACACTCTAAAGTTGTTTGTTTTTTAATACACAGGCCTACATTTAATTGTATTCATGTTTTTAATGGTATGGCTCTCACGGAAATTTATTTTTTAAAAATGGGCATTTATGGCTCAGCCAGACAAAAAGGTCTCTATGCGCTAGGCTTTTTTCATGCTCCAGCTCTCTGGTGGACATGACTGTCCAGTTATGAATGTGCTGGAATCATTTGGCTTGCTAAAGGCCAAGCATACAAAACAAAACAAAGCATGACATTCATTACAGCATGTCAGCCACTTCCTGCTTATGCCATCTTTGTTGGTAAACACCTTTTTCACTACAGGGTTTGTAGTATTTTGCTTTGGGTGGTGATTTAAAAATGCTTGCATTCTAGCAGGCTCTGGACGTGAAAAGTAGTCTATCCTCTCTTCTCTCTCCTCAACTGCTACCTCAACAGCCTGGCTTGACTAGACAGGAAGAGAGGGACAGATTAATTATAATTTATTAAGTGATGAATAGAAAACCTAAAAAAACTAAATTAAAAATAAAAATATTTACTACCTGGAAAAACGATGCAACTATTTAAACCAACATTTCGTATCTTTAGGTTACATTAGAATGAGAAACCCGATTCGCACAGGTAGGTTTTTGGCTGATGAACTGATTTCTCAAGACATATAACCAGCATGTTCAGGTTATTGTCGTTATTCTATAACTGCACATGCGTCGAAAACTGTATGTTGACATCGCGCGAGCAGGTGTAACAAACGTCTGGTACGTCTAGTAGCAACATCAAAACTCGCGACAAAGAATTTAACTGTCAAGTTTTGAAAATACAGTAGTAAAATCATAGACATGTAGAAAAAGTTAAGTAGTAGGCCTTGTAGTAGTAGCCTGTGTTTGGGCTTAGTTTAAGTGTCACGAACGTGGACACTTGATCATCATGTAAACTTGCTTGGTGTTGGTTATCAAAATACTGGAATATTGGAATAAACCGTTTATCTACCGGCTACCGTTTAGCCCCATCTAGCTCTGTAAAGCGACCTTGGGTTTCATGAAAGGCACTATATAAATCCAAGTTATTATTATTATTATTATTATTGTTGAACACGAGTTTATTCATGTAAACAACAATAAACGGTTTATTCCAATAACCCGGTTATGTGATGCATGTAAATGGCCTCAATGTGTCTTATGGTACAGTCCACCCTCCCACCGATTCTACATGATTTACGTAGGTCACCTGTTTTGGCTTCAAAATGGCGAATGTTGCTGGAAGGTAAGCGATTTCCATGCCTGTCCGTCACCTAAACGTCCCGGTATTTAGCCTAGCATTACTACCCGCTTACCTGCTGTGCTACACCTCCCTGGTTACCGGTACTCTGTCCCTCAGCCTCCTTATCAACAGCCTCTGGCTGCTCCTCTCCCTGTTTATGTTCAGCCTGGGCTGCAGAGGACGTGGAGGCTACAGCAGCCCCTCCAGAGAACATGTGTGTTATTTTACTACATTTTTCAGCGTCCTTAGCCAGATTTTTTAACCATTTCGCCCTCAACTTCTCCGCACCCCCTTTCTTTCGCTTCTCCATGTTTATTTTTACACCCTCAAAACTGGGCGGGAATCAGTGCAGAGAAAGGGATTGGGCCACTCTCGTAAGCTACTATATCCTCATTGGTTTAGTCCACTGTCTATATTGAAAATGGACCAATGGGCCGCCCCCTCTAAATTGTGGGCCGGTCTCTAAGTAAAAAAAAAAAAAAAAGCAAAGCGTCGGCCCACCGGGAAAATGCCCGGTATGCCCGATTGCCAGTCCAGGTATGAGAAGGAGTAATCTCATCCAGTTGGCTAGTCGGCTATGCCCATTCATTTCATGTCCACTGAAAGTTAGTTCAGATTTTAAGATGTCAGTCCGCTAGAGAATGAAAAATGCAAAGTATTGAAAAGCCATCAAAAAGACATCGAAACCTGAACAAGAGGAGCAGTTAGTGGGCATGTGATCCGTTTTAAGGATGCGGTCAGTCGTCGCTGTCATCGTCTCGGTTCCCCGGCGCTTGGCTCCCCCTCGGTAGCCAGTTGACCTTCGCTAGCTGGATCCACCGCATCATCCGTCGATGCAACCAGCGGAGTGAAATACGGAAGGGAATTGATTAACTGGGAAATTCAGTTTTCCCACCTATCTTGACTCTCAGAGTAGCAGGGTAGCGAAGACCAAAGTCAATACCCTTGGCTCTCGCAGTATCCATGACCTTGTAGAACGCCTGACGCCTTGGACCTCATGTGGTTGTGTGTTTTTCTCATTCAAGGGTCAGCTGCTGTGCACAAAGCAGAAAAAATTATGACCAACAAGACCAACCAAAGGGACCAACAAGACGTGGAGAAGCTTAGTCACCACCATCAGACATCTTCACTAGAGTCCTTCCATAGCCTCATCCTTAGGTTCGCTCCGAAGAGCACAGTTTTCCCATTCATGGGAATGTTGTGCAGGTAGTAAAAAATGTTGCACTTCTCTCAACATTTCTCGTTTAACATTTTTGTGTGCGTTACCATGGGCTGTGGTATATACATATATCTGCTGTACTCCTAAAATAGGTTATACCTGGCCAGCATGCATTTTAATGAAAATGCTGAACGAGACCAAGCTAAAACATCTGCAGGAGAGGCGGTGTACAAGATTCTGTATCCAAAGTCAAAGAAGGGAGCTGGCGTTGTGAAGCCAGTTAAGACAGTCCCTACATTCAGTAAGTTTAGTTATTATTATTTTTTAATCATGCACTGTTCACAAATCACTATGAATGTAAGAAAAGTAATTGATAATATTGCATTCTCAAGACTATGTCCAGGACCTCATGAGGCTCTTCATGGAAGTATTCAGAGATCCTGGACCTTTCATGGAGGAAATGCAGAACATTACCATCCCACCAGACCTTTCGTCAGGGTTCGAGAAGAAAGAGAAGGAGGCACTGATTGCGGAACATGTTTCTTGGTTTATTCGAGAGGTGGCCTGAAGCCAGTATAGTGGCCACTGGGGAACTCACGCCGAAACCTCTGCACAACACATGAGGGGATGACCACTCGTCGGCTATGTCCCAAATACCCCCAGCACCAGCTCACGAAGCTCCTGTAGGCCAGATGCCTGAAGCGTCTAAAAACAAAAAAGAGTCAAAGTGTGATTATTGGCAATGTACATTTCATGGTATCAAACTAAATGATAATCAAATCTTTTTTGTAATAAATAATAAGTTCAACATTCTGTACTTGACACAGCCTCTCTTACAGTATACTTGTGCATTCATGTTGACATTCAATATAGTTTACCATAATTACTCAATTTAGCTGACTCCTAATAGTAGCCTGGTCGGAAACAATTTCCAGTAAATAAAACCCCATTGGTATAAAAGACTCCTTCAAATTGTAGCCTGTTCCTGCTTGTAGCCTGGTAAAAACCTTTTTTGTTGTTGTTAACAGCAGGCCTACAGAATAACTTACTGTTCCTCCGTCATACGCCTCATCGGTCCATAATCGTATTTATATATATTGTAAATAGTTTGAAGCACATAGGGGTTCAAACACACAGGCTCGAAGCCTGGATGCTGAACTATACAGGTTATGGGTGATGGGGCCTGCTCCATATATTTATACACCTTAGAAAAGAACAAACAAGCAAAACACAATAGAAAGAAAATAAATGTTAGACTAACACACGTTTGCTTTTGACATGTTGGTGGTCGGCGACTTCACAAGTCGCTGACATGGCTAGCTAGAGGCTTCTACTTGATGTTTGTTGACATTGGCTATTTTATGAAAGTGCATTTTCCTCTGGATTTGGTAACCGATCGCCTTCATCAGTGGCGGAAATAGTGTTTGACTTATACATATGAATGGCTAGTAACCTTCACTAACACGTTTCCATTCTGTGCAACATGTCTAACGCTTTGACTAAGCTGGTTGGCATAGCCGCAAATCTAAAAGCTAGTGTAACCTACTTCAATTATTCCTATACAAATGGGCTTGCGCAATAACACTAGGCTCTTAGGCTCGCTACTAAGAAAGAGGTGCACCACAATGTAACAAAAATAAGACACATACAGTCGGAGGTTGTAGGTTTAAAAAATATATATATTGTATTGATGGATAAAAATGTATATATTATCTGTTGATAATTTTGCAGGTGAATAATTCAGCACGAATCAATTTACATTAAATTATTGGCAATAAATACACAGATACATTAACAGTACCTTAGGGTCTGTTAAATAAAACAAAATGAATACTTAAACAAAAATAAATAAATAAATAAATACAGTCAATAAAAAAATAACATGTAGGGAGAGTAGGAATATATATAGTAGTGATATATTACAAATGAACATACATATATAAAAAAAATAGCCAGACAATTTCAGCTATTCACAGGATAGGACAATCAAATCACGACGCTAAATCACCCGGGTGAGTAGATAGACGGAATAGTAAAGTGATCAAGAGTATTGATATTACCGCACAATAGGTTACATTAAAAGAAAAAAAATAAAGAAAACATCGATTCAGTCTTATCTGTATAGGGCTAGGCTCGCCACAGCTGTTGGGGTTCGCCTCTAGTTGAGTCTGAAGGCGTTCACACAGCAGCAGTCATCAACGGGAAGAGAAAACACAACGGTGTTAGGGCTCAGATGTTTCGCTGAATCCGCCTTCCAATACAGTCATCAACGGGAAGAGAGAACACGAGGGAGTTGGGCTCGGATGTTTCGCTGAATCCGCCTTCAATAGGTTTGTGGTTTCGGAGATCCAAATCAGCAAAGTCTTATTCGAGTGGTGTTCACAAGTGAAATTCATTTAAATTATCGCAAACAAGTTGGTGTGGTTTGACAGTCAGACGGTGCTTTCTGAATCGTAATTTCAGTTGGCTCTGTGTTGATGTTCAATCCGCTGGACTAGGATATGAAAAAAAACATTCGAAGCGCGCATCGTTTCCATAGCGACGCTATGACCTGGGTTACACTAGGATACCTTCACTACCTCCTGGCAGCAAATGCTTTCCTCCTCTGTCGCCATCCTCTCGCAATTTCCACAGGTGCACCTGAGTAAATACAATGACTAGTCAAAGGCAAACAACTCTGGGCTAGGCCTACATAATAATCATCGCAAAGGGGGGAAGCCTAGCACTAGCCTAATCGATACAGGGTAGCCTTGGCCCAGCCAGCTGTCAAAATATCAACACCCGCTTCGGGACTTACCACATAGTTGCGTCTTGGTCGCATCTTGGCTGACCAAGTGAATGAGCTGTCGAGATTTCCTCGCCGTCCCTTTCCTCTTCTTCTCCCTCACTGTCTGGCTCATACATGTACGGTTTGATGGCCGCCATGGTGATCTAAAATCTGTGGCTTATAGAACGCTAAGAAAAAGTTCATGTCAAAGACGTAATTACGTCATGATCTAACAGCTATGCAGAGATTTTGGAACACTGACAGATTCAAATTCTACACTACCGCGTGTTTCCCACTGGGGACGTATTTAGACGTACAACTCGGGACCACAAGGATAAATGGAATGGACTTTAGATCACTTTGTCAGTAGAAATGAACTCTTAATAACGACAGGGATTAAAATATTTTCAGTGAAAATGTATTCCGGTACTGATGTTTTGGACGCCATTCTAAATGAAGATGACAGTGACTAAAATAGAGAAAAGGGACAATAGTGATGAAGATGATGATACAGCACAGATTCAGGAAATTTCAGTTCAGCAGGAAGATGATGATACAGCACAGATTCAGGAAATGTCAGTTCAGCAGGAAAGCGATGATGAGGCAGATCAGACAGGACAACAGCTAGAGCAGGGGTGCTCACACTTTTTCAGTGTGCGAGCTACTTATAAAATGACCAAGTCCCAAAGATCTACCGACCCATAAAAACGCATGTTATTTTAACATTCATTGAAAATTCCAAGCCAATATTGCACCAAAATAAGCTCTGAACATGTTTTTGTAATTACCATATAATAATAAGAAGAAGAAGAAGAAGAAGAAGAATACGAAGAAGAATACAGTGACAATGTATAATAATAATAGTATTAATAATTAGTTCAGAGTTTAATTTGATGACTTGCACTGCATTGACTCAGCCAAGGATGCGTAGTCCGGACAGTAGCTGCTGACAGCCAGCCTCAGGCACATGTTCAAATGTTCATCAGTCATGGTGGAACGATACTGGGACTTGATGATCTTCATGTGGGAAAAGGCTGATTCGCAAAGATAAGTGGAGCCGAATAATGCAGTCAAGGAAGTAGCACATTTCCTCATGTTGGGGTACTTTTTCTCTGTGAGTAAGTTCCAGAACTGTCCATGAGCTCTGGCCTTCAGCTCAATGTTGGCTTGTAGAATTAAAATCTCATCTTCCACTTCAGAAGAATTCAGGTGAAACAGTGTTGCGATTTTTGACCAAGTAAATCAATGTCGGCATTTTCCTGAAATGGATAGCACATGAATGTAGCCACTGGCTTGAGTAACGAAAAGTCTTGGAAACGTTTGTCTCTGACAGACAGTTGTCAATCTGCTCCGTGTAGCGTGCGCTGCTTAGTTGCGCACAGGCCTTCCCTTGCGTGTCCAACTCTGACTGCAGGTTCGGGAAATTTGCCAAGTCATGGCGCTGAAGCTTTGAGGACAGATGTTTCATTTTTCGTTTGAAGGCATTGACTGAGCTGATCATGTCGATCACCGTTTTGTCTTTTCCTTGCAGCTCTTGATTAAGGTCATTCAGCATGTTTGTCAGATCGGTTAAAAAAGCCAAATCCAGCAGCCACTGCTCGTCATTCAGCTGTTTGTATTCTGCAGTGTGTGTAGCAACAACTTCTCCAGATGTGCGCGGAATAGCCGTCTTTGAAGTGCTCTACCTCTAATTGAGCAGGCGATCTTCGTTGCCATGTCCATGATCTCGTTCATGTTCAGCATCTTCGCGCATAATGCTTGTTGGTGGATAATGCAGTGGTAATTCACGAAGTCTGGAAAAGCATCGTCCTGTCTGCACCTGGCAATGAACCCATTCACGCGACCAACCATTGCGGGCGCTCCATCCGTGGTGATGGACACTAACTTGTACAGTGGGAGCTGAGTTTCGTTGATAAAGTTTTTTAACGACTGAAAAATGTCCTCTCCTCGCGCATGTTCTTTCAAGGGAATCACTGTCAATAGCTCCTCCTTTGCAGTCATGTCACTGAACACCATACGAATGTAAATGCACACCTGTGCTGTGTCACTCGCGTGCGTAGATTCGTCCAACTGCAGTGAGAAGCACTCGCAATCTCCGATGTCCTTCCACATCTGCTGGGCGACCTGGCCCATCAACTGGCTCTAGCGCAAAGGGTCCAAATG
Source organism: Setipinna tenuifilis (assembly GCA_030347295.1). Lineage (NCBI taxonomy): Eukaryota > Metazoa > Chordata > Actinopteri > Clupeiformes > Engraulidae > Setipinna > Setipinna tenuifilis. The sequence goes on from CM059265.1 coordinate 41,965,485, forward strand.
TTTGGAGATAGCCCGCTAATGGCTGGGTGATCGCTGTCTGCCAGTGGATGCGTGATGGGCCATCAGCTAACTAGCATGTGCAGGACGAACAGGGAACTTTTTTTGTATGCGATCTACCACTATTGGCCTCGCGATCGACTGGTAGATCGCGTTCGACATATTGAGCACCCCTGAGCTAGAGGGTCTGAGTGACAGTGAAGATGAGCCCTGTATAAAACAGCGCAGGAAGAATACAAGGAAAGAGCTATGTTGGTTTAAAAAAAAGTTTGTGAGTCCTGACACAACATTCACAGGTGCTGACCCAGATGCAACCACCTCCAACACTAAGCTACAAACCCCACTGCAGTACTTTCAGAGATTTATCTCCAAAGAGATGCTTCAAAATGTGGTGACCAGGAGTAATGAATACAGTTATCAGAAACGTGGGACATGTGGTAACACATCCGTGAAGGGGGTAGAGCAAATGATAGGCATGTATTTGCACATGGGGATTGTCCAACTGCCTGGTGTCAGAGTCTGCTGGGAAGCTGACACACGGTATGGCCCAATAGCAGACGTGATGCCGATGTGACCTGTGGGATGTGTGCCTAGTATAGTGGTGCCGTTGTTTTCCCTCGACTGAGGCGAGCTGTGGGTGAGTGAGGTGGGACGCTAGGACCCAGTAGGAAGACGACAGGGCTAGGGAAGGTCTCACGTAAACAATATAGCCGTCACTTCCGCTAACCACTTATGAGACGCCAAGCCTTTGTTCACCTGAGCACACCTGAGCCGTCCAAGCCGTGGCCAGTTTCGTTGATTCCTCCAGTGTTGGGCCTCCGTTTGATCACATAGATGAGTGTTGCCTGTTGCGTGGGCTTATCTTCAGCGTCGCGTAGCCGGAGGAGTTGACTGAACTCTGACTTCCGCATACTAACAGAGGACGGGGAATCCTAAGAGTGGGGGAAGCACATTTACGACAAGAGGGGGGCACCACTGTTTTTCCCATGTGTAATTTCTTTTCTTGATTTCGAATGTGAGCTCTGCCAGCGTGGCCTTGTAGGCTAATGTTATATCGGAGGTGTGCAGTAGTCTGTTGTAGAGACGACATGTGAATTTAGGCAATTAATTTATTCGGGATGGTGCAATGTTGATGAACAGGTCTACTACTGTGTGCTACTAATTTATTCCGGGCAGTGCCGTATGTCCGAGTCATACAAGACATTCCGCGACTAACTTATTGGGGCTAGTGCAATAATTTGTGACCAGCTAATATTGTGTGTTACTAATGCTATTTATTCGGGCCAGTGCAATATCTGTTAATGTAACCAACTAGGCTACGTGGGCTAGTGCAACTATCCGGGTTGAGTTGCTTGAGTGTGCTGTGGCTTTCATTTCATTTGTTTGGAGCATAGCCCTATCTTGTTTGGTTTGGGTTCTTTTACGTGTGGTTTGGTTCATTTTTGCTGTGAAGCACGCTTGCTGTGTAATCCAATTGAGTGTGTGCCGTCTCGGCTTACAAGCTACCCAGTTTGTACTAACTGTTTAGAAAACCTAATCTATCTTGCTAGTTTGCACAGTCTATTTGCCTAAGTCTATTACTATTTGTTACTATTTATTGCAGATTTGCACAACCTGTATTTATTGCTGTTTTTGCACACATCCTGGCTAGCTCTCACTGCTTTTGCGCTACTCCTGACTTGGGGTCGGCTTATTTAATATTTATTGCCTCTGCATGGAGATGTTATGTGACAACGAGCTTGTATGTCAACTTTGCACATTTTAATTATTTCCCCTTCCAAAAGAAATAAATAAAATAACTCTGTGGTTTTCAACAGCTGTCTCCTATTAAGTGCATTTCTGATAGAACCTGCAGGGGAATTGTTTGATAGAAAGTGCTTGTAGGGCGCTCCCACCCTATTACCCGGGAGTGGCGTAGTCATTGCTTAATTACCATAGGTTTGGCCACACCTAGAAACCGCTTCCAGTGTTTGCTCTCATCCGTGCACTTTGAGCACAACCTCAGTGTCACAGATGAACAGAAGCAAGACAAGCTTTGGAAGATCAGACCATGGTTGGAGTCATTCAGGCAGAATTGTCTTCAGATTGTGGCAGGGGAGCACAACTCCATTGATGAAATGATGATCCCCTTCAAAGGGAAATTCAGTGGGATCAGGCAGTACATGTGTGGGAAACCCCATCCCTGGGCTCTGCGACTTTGATGTTTACCAGGGGAGTGTGCCAGGCAGGCCTGTTAGGTCTGAGCTTGGCCTATCAGGGGATACAGTCATGAAGCTCACATCAACCCTGCCTACAGAGAAAAATTACAAGGTGTATGCTGACAATTTTTTCACCTCTGTGCCTCTTCTGATCAAACTGCAAGAGTGTGGCATCCACTTTGTGGGCACTGTTCGTCCTGGGCGTGTGCCAAACCTCAGATTAGCAAAGGAGAAGGATCTTAAAAAAAAATTGCACATATTGAACATATTGCACATTATGATTTGAAAATGCAATGGTCAGTTTTTATGTGTTTGCAATACCCAGGTGTTTTTTTGTGTTTGTGTCCATCTTCCCTAGGAAAATGTGGCAGAATTTTCTCCTGAGTCCGTCAGGCTTTTTCCACGGGCTGGCCCCAGAAAGACGAATGCCAGGAGGAAGAGAAGTGCAGAAATCCTCACAGACACCCTAGTAAAACAGGCAATTGAGCAGGAGAAGGGTGCACCATCTACAAAGGTGAAACGTAACCTACTCAAGGACAAAAAAGGAGGGAAACAAAAGGCCAAAAAAACCTATGAAGACACACAATGTCTTGTTTGCAGTGAGTGGTTTTCACAGTCACGACCAGGAGAGAATTGGATCTCCTGTTCTGTCTGCAGAATGTGGTCTCACACTGCGTGTACCTCTGGTGGAGCTAGTGTCATACATACATACATACATGCCACCATTGCGAATAAAATATAATTATTTTTATATTGTTTTTGTTATTATTTGTTGTACTAATATTATTGTCTTTGATTAAATTAAAACACTATCTGCTGACTTGTTGCATATCTGTTAAATATTGATTATATATAAGCCTAAAAAGTGGATATTTGTTTGTTTTTTTTACCCTGCTTTTAACATGATTAAATGATGTAAATGACAAAGATTAATAGATTTATGGGTTGTTGTCTGTGGCATTAAACTAACTAAATTAACTAAATACATTAGAAAAACATTACATATTTTAATTAAATATATACATATTAAATGTAAATAATGATTATTATAATAATAATAAATTAAATAAAGACATTACTTTTGCAAATACTGACTTGTCACATTTCCATTGTTTTCAATGGTGTCTCAACTGTACTCGGGACTGTCTCAACTGTACCCCACCGGTTTTGAGTGAGGGTACAGTTGAGACAAAAGTGCACTTTTTTTCTTTGGTTAATTGCATAAAAAATAAACACCTTGCAGACATAATTCCTTAGTTATATATTAGCACACATCCTGAACATATGCCTAAAACAGAATTGTTTTTGATATCTTTTAATAGCCTAATTTGTGTATGGAAGGTGAAAAAAGTAAAAGTACTCAACTGTACTCAGTCTCCCCTACTAGTGGACTCGGGGTTTTGGAAGTTGCGATATTTCTGCCTATAGGCTTCGGGAACAAGAGAGTAAATACGCAACACTGCTTGTTTTACTTTCTCGTAGTCAGCAGCATCTTCTAAGGACAGAGACAAGTAAGCCTGTTGTGCTTTGCCAACAAAAATACATTGAAGCGTCATGGTCCACACTTCGCATGGCCATTTAAGAACTGTTGCGACTCTCTCGAAATGAGCGACCTCTTTTTCATTGAATGGAGGGACAAGTCTAATACTACGAGTGACATCGAAGCGATCAGTGGGTACAGCAAGGCCAGATTCTCTTGCTTGACACTGTTTTCTGTAAGCTATAACAGGTCTAGTGGTTGAACGACTGTTTTTTCCAGTGTCCCTCGTGAATATCCATGACGTGTCAATAAGGCACCTCTGATTGGGCAAATTCGCTGTCTTTCGCTCACCTAGCTTCTGTCCACCAATCCTTTGGGATGTGGGCTTGCCATACATGGCTCTGGGCGGGGCTTACGACCTAGTGACGTAGATAGGTTTAGCATGCTCTGATCCGCTCGTTTTGGTTAGCTCGACCCTTCAATGACCAGTAAAACCATGAGGGTCGAATTTCACGTCTTGGAATGCTGTGTGCATATACTGCTTGTTGTGACCCACCACATTGTAAATAGAGCTACTCAAAGTGGTTTTTAGCAGAAGGACCCCTTTAAAATAATGTAGCAGAGGAAAGGATATCAAATGGATATCAAATATCATGGAGCCAAACACAGAGGCACACACACTGTCTGGGGTAAATGCCAGGACAACCCAGGATGATGACCAAACTGTGTCTAATGACAGCAAGAAGGTTAACACAGAGAAATGGAAAACACCTCTGATCCCACAGACACCAGATGACGGTGATCTACTGATGTGTCTCAGTGACCTGATAGACATAGAGGAAATATCGGACACAGAGAACTCAGACAGAGAAATGGGACTGGAAGAAGAGTGAAAGAAAGAGGAGAAAAAACAGAAAGAACAGATAGAAGCTGCAACACAGACAGAAGAGAAACAACAAGTGAGAGAGGTGGTTGCAAATACAGATAACACAAAACTAAAAATGAGCAGAGAGCTGGAGACAACCACAGCAGAGCTGGTGCAGAAGAGGGCAGAGACTGAGACACTCTGAAATGACACAAAGAGAAAAGAAAGATGGAGATGGAAAGCCGTTTAGCAGAGATGGCTGAAAAGTGGATGGAGTTGGAGTGAACGCTAGCAGACATGGAGAGAAAGACAAAAGACATGCAGAGGATGGTGCAGAGGATGGTGGATGATGGCCAAACTGTGTCTAATGACAGCAAGAAGGTTGACACAGAGAAAAGGAAAACACCTCCGATCCCACAGACACCAGATGACGGTGATACTGATGTGTCTCAGTGACCTGACAGACATAGAAGAAATATCGGACACAGAGGACTCAGACAGAGAAATGGGACTAGAAGAAGAGTGAAAGAAAGAGGAGAAAAAAACAAAGAACATATAGAAGCTGCAACACAGACAGAAGAGAAACAAGTGAGAGAGGTGGTTGCAAATACAGATAACAAAAAACCAGACATGAGCAGAGAGCTGGAGACAACCACAGCAGAGCTGGTGCAGAAGAGGACAGAGACTGAGACACTCGGAAAGGCATTTAGCAGAGATGGCTGAAAAGAGGATGGAGTTGGAGTGAACGCTAGCAGACATGGAGATAAAGACAAAAGACATGCGGAGACAGAGAGAGGAGGTGGAGCAAGATAACAAGAGGAGAGAAAAATGTAGACGATAAAGACAAAACAGGCAGACCAGAAAAAAAAGGAGATGGAGAGAACCCTTCAAGAAATTGAGAGGATGAAAAAGAGGATAGAAACAGACACACAGAAAAGATACAGAGAGAATCAATGAGGAGCAGGAAAGAAAGATAGCCGAGTTGGTAAGAGAGAGAAGCACATTAGTATGGAGCCAAACACAGAGGCACACACACTGTCTGGGGTAAATGCCAGGACAACCCAGGATGATGGCCAAACTGTGTCTAATGACAGCAAGAAGGTTAACACAGAGAAAAGGAAAACACCTCTGACACCAGATGACGGTGATCTACTGATGTGTCTCAGTGACCTGACAGACATAGAGGAAATATCGGACACAGAGGACTCAGACAGAGAAATGGGACTAGAAGAAGAGTGAAAGAAAGAGGAGAAAAAAACAAAGAACATATAGAAGCTGCAAGACAGACAGAAGAGAAACAACAAGTGAGAGAGGTGGTTGCAAATACAGATAACACAAAACCAGACATGAGCAGAGAGCTAGAGACAACCACAGCAGAGCTGGTGCAGAAGAGGACAGAGACTGAGACCCTCAGAAATTACACAAAGAGAAAAGAAAGATGGAGATGGAAAGACGTTTAGCAGAGATGGCTGAAAAGTGGATGGAGTTGGAGTGAACGCTAGCAGACATGGAGAGAAAGACAAGAGACAGAGAGAGGAGGTGGAGCAAGATAACAAGAGGACAGAAATGGAGAGAACACTAGCAGAAATAGAGAGAAAAATGTAGACAATAAAGACAAAACAGGTGGACCAGAAGAGAAAGGAGGAGATGGAGAGAACCCTTCAATGCCAGGACAACCCAGGACGATGGCCGAACTGAACTAATGACGGCAAGAAGGTTGACACAGAGAAAAGGAAAACACCTCTGATCCCACAGACACCAGATGACGGTGATCTACTGATGTGTCTCAGTGACCTGACAGACATAGAAGAAATATCGGGCACAGAGGACTCAGACAGAGAAATGGGACTGGAAGAAGAGTGAAAGAAAGAGGAGAAAAAAACAGAAAGAACATATAGAAGCTGCAACACAGACAGAAGAGAAACAACAAGTGAGAGAGGTGGTTGCAAATACAGATAACACAAAACCAGACATGAGCAGAGAGCTAGAGACAACCACAGCAGAGCTGGTGCAGAAGAGGACAGAGACTGAGACCCTCAGAATTGACACAAAGAGAAAGATGGAGATGGAAAGGCACTTAGCAGAGATGGCTGAAAAGAGGATGGAGTTGGAGTGAACGCTAGCAGACATGGAGAGAAAAACAAAAGAGACAGAAGACATGCGGAGACAGAGAGAGGAGGTGGAGCAAGATAAAAAGAGGACAGAAATGGAGAGAACACTAGCAGAAATAGAGAGAAAAATGTAGGTGATAAAGACAAAACGGGCGGACCAGAAGAGAAAGGAGGAGATGGAGAGAACCCTTCAAGAAATTGTAAAAAAGAGGATGGAAACAGACACACAGAAAAGATACAGAAAGAATCAATGAGGAGCAGGAAAGAAAGATAGCCGAGTTGGTAAGAGAGAGAAGCACATTAGTATGGAGCCAAACACAGAGACACACACTGTCTGGGGTAAATGCCAGGACAACCCAGGACGATGGCCAAGTGCGTCTAATGACAGATTGAGATGAGGGGTTTGAAGAAGACGCCACAGAGGACATCACAATACCTGTAGTTTACGAGGATGACCCCTGCAGTGATCTGGAGAACAGGCCCTTACTGTCAAGTCCTCCACCTCAGTCTCCTGCACCAACTAACTGATCTGCCGTCCACGTCGCGTGATTAAGGACAGCAACTTGCTGCTGACACTTAAGTGCTGCCTGGCATGTCTCAGTCCAACGCAGCTCAGGTAAAACCCTTTCATGGCTATTTCAGTCCAATCTCAATATCACTTTATTTTACATATATTACTATTAATCAAAATTTTTTAGGGAGCAGACATTGGACCGGATGGGATCGCTGGGTGGGACGAAGTTCAGGACCTGGACGCTTACCTCTTGGGGTCCCTGAGGCTTGTTACCTCACTGAGCTTCAGGTGAATCAGGGTCATCCAGGTGTGGACAGCTTCCACCAAATCTGCAGAAACTGGCTGCTTACCTGAGCTTCAGGTAAACAAGATCATCCAGCTGTGGACAGCTTCCACCAAATCTGCAGGAACTGGCTGCTTACCTGAGCTTCAGGGTCATCCAGGTGTGGTTACAGCTTCCACCAAATCTGCAGGAACTGGCTGCTTACCTGAGCTTCAAATGAATGAAATCATCCAGGTGTGAACAGCTTCCGCCAAATCTGCAGGAACAGGCCCTGTTCTGCCACATAAGTTGAACCTACATGGACGTTTTGTGTTTGTGAGTGCCAGTGATTGCCTATATCTAGCAGCTAACACTAGCTGACCGGCTACCTTGCCTACCTAACATTAATGTTAGATACAGTACATCAAGTTGATACTTAAGATATGTTTTATTATACGGTATATACTAAATACAGAATATTCACTAAGGCACAAGGGGGTAACTTTGAGTTAGCCGTGTCTGCCTGCGGTAACCAGTGAGTTGTATGTTGCCTGTAACTGTCAGTCTCCACATCTGTAGGCTGTCTGACATGTAGACTAGCCATTTTCCCTTGGTTAAACACTGTTTTGCGCTGTTTCGTCGCTAAGGTTACTTTTTGTGATCGTGGCGTGCGGGTAAAAAAAAACTCACAGTAACTTAAATTTGCTTCAATTGCAGTTTTCGCAGATGTGAACGCAAATCTCTTTCGGAACAATGAGATGAAGGAGCCCCTGCGTTCGGCCCTTTATCAAAGGGCGGATGACCCTGCGTCATTTTATATTGACGAGGGACTAAAGATAAAGGCGCACATTCAAGTACTTGGTGAGTCAGATGTCTGAATTGTGTCATGGCCGAGCTGTCATGTTTTCCTTGTCACATAGCCTAATGAATATTAACGTCATAAACATAACCTAGGTAGGACTACAGCAGATAAAGTAAATCCTTCATCCCTTCAACTGTAGCTCTACTCAACAACAGATGAACAGTCCCAGCTACAAACATTACATATTTTATATTATATATACATTATATATTATATATATACATATATATGTGTGTTGTCGTGGCCTATAAATTCACGCGCACGCACACACTTTATTTTTGTTAGCAGGCACAGTTTGTTATAGCCTCTTTCATTTGTTTGCAGGACTGGAAGGAACTGGTGAGCAGTAGATGGCGGGGGAGGAGGAGGAGGAGGAGATGCAGACATCAGCGGCGACTGTACCTTTTCCTCGCAATGAAGTTTTCAGTAGAGACCAGACTCTATTTCTCATTGATTTGATGAGGCAGAGATTGGAGGAGGATGGAGGTGAGGCCCCGAAATCTCTGAAGGAGCTGAATGCCAAAATCAAGATGGGGAAAGGGAAGGGCTCAAAAAAGCTCATGTGGCAAGACATGGCTGAGAAACTGGGGGGTCATTTTAACACACTGAACACAGTTACTTTTCAAGAGCCCATCCTTTACTGAATGTTTAAATAATAAATAAATAAATAAGTAAGTAAATAAATAAATAAAAACACTGAAGATCTAATCATTGTCGTCGTCGCCCCGTCTAGGGCAGCCTTGTGAGTGTTCCTCACACACCTCTGTCTCTTGACAAAGATTGTGAAGGACACATGCAGACATAACAATCATAACAACAATATCCAGACGGACGTTCTGTAGGTCTCTCACTCTCCTCACCCCTACATTTCATGCATCCGAAAGCCTGCTCTACTGCTACCCTGCCACGACTTATCTGATTGTTTCTGGCAAGGTCTTGTTCAGTGATTGCGCCATTGTCTCCTTTTGGAGACATGATGAACGGGAAGGCATTACCGCAGTAAGCACTATCTCCCAAAATATCTCCCATCCGGGCATCATGTACCCTCCCAGGTGGCCCTACAAATATGTCCGTGAACCTTCCCCTCTCATTCACAATCCCCTGCAACAAGACAGAGTAAAAACCTAACCCTCAGCAAGAGTGAGCTCCTCTTAAAATTTTCATTAATCAAGGACCCCCAGAAACTCACTCCGCATGGAGTCAACATCAACCCATGGCAGGCACTGAGACAATATCTCCGGGGCCCGGGATACGCGAGCGCGCCGCACTAGACGCATAAAAGTATAGTCAGAGTTGGCCCTAGCCTAAGTTAGGGTGGGGGGGGATAACCTCCAGCGGCCTCTTCTTATAGGCTAGTAGCAGCTGAGGGGACCCCCTCCTAGGGGAAGGGCACGCAGTCACTCACCGACTGCCCAACAGGTGCCTCGAGACCACGGAATTGACGGAAAGCCGCCCCGGTGTAACAGGGAACACATCTAGCTACTGACTCGACACTAAACTTGTTTGTGGGCCAGTCAATCTGCCAGTCAATAAAAGCTCACGCTGTGGGGCAGGCGTGAGACTATCAGGGCCCCCTGGAGGAAGTGGTGACACCTCCAGTATCTCCACCACATTTTCAATGAATCCAAATCAAACTAAATCTCAAACAGGAGGCTACGGTGCCCTGGATAAAAAAGTAGCTAGGTTAGACGTCGGTCCTTGCGTCTGTACCGGTCGAGCTAGTGGACAGAGTCCCCCCGGTAACCCCGCATGGGTTAGGGGGTGGCCCACACTCTGCACAAGAGGGTGGAGCAATTATGAAACCCGCACCGGCTGGTGTGGGCGGATCTAACGGGCCTTCTCCGGCTGGAGGAGGCCAAAAACGCAAACCAGGACGCAGAACACTGGTCTTTGCGGATGAAGCCCCGGCTGGGGCTTCAGCGACTAACATACCACCGTTAGCCGTTACCCCCTCTAGTAGGGGGAATTAAGTGAAAAATCGTTACGCGGTGGATAGAAGCGTGAAATTTGGTACAATTGTCCCTTGGGTGATCCTAAGACATCCTAGAAGGGGTGCCCAAAAAAATTTCAAACAGGAAGTGAGTTATTGAAGAAATTCAAAATGGCCGACCATACAATTAGCAGCTGATTCAAAACACACCACAAACAACCTCATAAAATCATGAAATTTGGTATATATGCTCTTTGAGTAACCTAAAGGCATCATGGAAAATTTGGCTCAAATATCTCAACCAGGAAGTGAGTTTTTGAACAATTTCAAAATGGCCGCCCATATAATTGGCAGCTGATTCCAAACCCATCAAAATGCACCACAACCAACCTCATTAAAGCATGAAATTTGGAGTATACACTCTTTTGGAGACCCTAAAACATCCTGGAAAATTTGTCTCAAAAATCTTAAGCAGGAAGTGAGTTTTTGAAGAAATCCAACATGGCTGCCCATATACTTTGCTGATTCAAAACCCACCAAAACCGGCCTCATAAAAGCATGACATTTGGACTGTATACTTTTTGTATGACCTTAAGACATCCTGGAAAATGAGTCCCAAAAATCTAAAACAGGATGTGAGTTTTTAAAGGAATCAGAAATGCCCACCCATACTATTGGAAGCTAACTGAAAGCCCACCAAAAAAAAAAAACTTAAAAAAGTGAAATGTGAAATGGCTACCTATGTCATTTGCCTAAAATAAGATATCATGCACTTCAAACTGACTATCTACAACTATAAACAAGCAATGAACTATGAAATATATCTATTCACATGTTCCAGCACATTGGCATAATGCTGTACATGGTAACCCTGCATTCTTACATCTACACTTTCGAGAGCACAGAGGTTCCGTTTTGCAGCCACATTTAAGCAGTTCTCTACAAACGTTGGCTGCCTCTGGTAAAAGTGCCCATAAAGGTGTCCAGCAATCATCTGTTTTGGTCCATCCATATTTGTCTGGAGTCACTGACTGAATAGCCTGCATACTTTTGGACCAAATGCTGGCTTGGTACACTGCTCGATTAGAATGCTGTAGCAGTGCAGCCTGTGTGGGAGGGATATTTTCCATTGTCAGACATTTTTGAGAAAACATGTCCTTCCTGAGATCATTGACTTTGTCCAGGTTAGTTGTCTTATCATAAAGAACACATGTGTACCTCTCCAACATTCCAAAATGTTGGATTTCTGGCTAAGCTGTTGAAAAGGACATGCAGTCATAGCAATAAAAGCATCTGTTACCTCTGGAAATGACTTCCATGCAGCCCACGCTGTCTTTTTGCCCTTGCACTGAAATTGAGAAGTTGTATCACAACCTGTGAATGTGTGGAAACCTGGTAGAGCTGCACATGTATCCTTCCCCAGGGTTTTGAAAAGATCGTTGATGTGTACTTCTTTAAAGTTTTGCCCCATACCAAAAGCAACCCACAAATCGACATATGGGTAGTTGTCAAGAAGCTGTCCAAAAACTCCAAGAAGAATAACTACAATGTCTGTGTCCACTGTCCAGAGGTGGACATCCCAGGTTCAGAAAGTAAAAATCCTGCCACATATTTGTTCCAGCCAATTCACTGAACCAGCTGATCCTAGGTAGATGAGATAATTATTGAAATCAGCTGTGTTGAGGGCACAGGCAGAAGCAATACATGGCAGGACTTTTACTTTCTCAGTCCGCTTTGTCCGCCTCTGCCACTGTCCTAACTACAATTCTCTGCACACCATTTTGCAGAGCATCTGTTATATGCAGGCATACCCTTGTGTCTGCCTCTTCATGGTCACACTCTGGGACTGAAGTGGATTGACCAGATGAGACAACATGTCTGCCTTTGGTGGCATGTACTTGCTTTCCTTGCTCAAATTGTGTAGACCTGATGCTCTCAGCCAACATTTGAAAGAGTTCTTCCTTGTTCTTTGAGTCCTTCAGAAAATCAGAGAACTTGCGGGGAAGCTTTAGCCTGGGCACGCCCATACTTCCTGTGCCGCTGCATTTGCATTTCGCTTGCAAGTCAGTCTGGCCAAGCTCCCTGTCTACACCGTTTCTACATTAATAGAGAAACTGGGACCAATGAAAATCTAGCATTTCAAAAAGGCAATGACGCGGTATTTTAGCGACCGGAAATCTACCTCAGTCACTGTCAACATGGCGAACGTGGAGCAACGGCAAGATTTCAATGCAACTGTAGCTGCTGTTTTGGAAGAATTCAAAGAGAAGTTCTCTCTGAAAATAGAGCAAAGGTCAGCCCTTGAAGCATTCCTTACAGGAAAGGACGTTTTCGCAATGCTACCGACCGGCTTCGGTAAAAGTTTAATTTATCAGTTAGCCCCACTGGTTGCCAAGTCGATTCTCGTTGTTTGTATCAAGCAGTTTCTGTCGCTGCGTATACGTCAGAGGACAAAGGGGTGTGATTGGTCGAAGCTTCGTCCAGTAGCATACACAGGCATTTCACACACGTGGGTTAAGCCCGCCCTCTGAGAAATGGGTTTACAACACATCTTGGCCAGACCAATGTTCACAGAGCATTGATAAGTCGCGTTAGCCAGGCTAGGGAAGCTTAGTTATTGCACCAACTTGCTGACGGATGCCTTGCCCCTGCTTTTGCCGTGTTGAATCTTTAAGACTGTTGTCTATATGCACATCCCAAACCATGTCAAGCCTGTTGCATGTCTTCAGCTGATGCTTCATCCATGGCACAATGACCTCACTGGCATACTGACCAAAGGTGGATGCCTTATCAACAGGTAAAGAATACACAATGGCAGCCCCATCAATGATCTTGACATCAATCACGGAAGGCACACGCGAGTACGTTTCAGGAGCTATTAGTCCAAGCAGATCAGATTTCTGTGATGGCAAATTGAGTTTACCCTCTTTGTAGAGAGCAGGGGGATAAATGTTGTTCTAATGGGAAAAGAACTCATCCAAATGTCCATCTCTGAACTTACTTGCAATGTAAAGCACAGGGCGTAGCGTGTAGAACGTTAGTAAAAGCTTCCCTCTTGACACTTCAAGAACGCCCCTAGTCGGTTGACCGAGAGCCTAGGCTTTTCAGGCGACTGGCTAGAGCTTTCACCTCCTAATCCATGGTTACTGTGTGGTTGTGAGGTCGTGGGTTCGGGCCCGGGCGTTTGCAGGGCTGGACTAGCGCAGATGACATCGGTTACACTAGCATGGGCAGTAAATCCCGTCCCTTATAGCATCAAGAGGGGTTTACTCATAACACAGCTATTGTAGGCCTACCTGCTGGCTATTACTTGTGATAAATAAACAATTGAGAGTTTCCCAATACATATTATCAGTAGGGCTATGAATTTGTACATTTATATTTGTATGTGTGTGTGTGGTGGGGGGGGGGGTGGTGGTGGTGGTGGTGGTGGGGGGGGGGTTGTTAATGAGTTAGTAACTTAAATGGGTTGTTGCACTAACTAAAAGTTATCTTGACATCATAATTTTCAGGGTAGCATACTTAGTCTATATTGGCTAATGCTAGTGCTAACATTTACATAATATTATGACAGTGAGTTGTGTCCCAATTTAAGGCTTTATCTCTGCTCATATGAACATTTTATCAATAAATTATTCTTTGAAAGTTAGAAATAAGTTCCTGTGGAAGTTTTTAAAGCTATATATGTATGTATTTAAAAAAAATTCCCCACTCAAATGAAGATCCATTTGAAAAGTCATCTCATTCAGACTGCTTTTTTAGCGTTTTTGTCCTCTTTAAAGCTGTATAAAAGTTATGAAACATTATTTTATGTATGAAATTGCACATATTTATTGATGGCAGTCTATATACATCACATGCAATAAAACTAAATGGCAGAAGGAGCCAAAATATCCAAGCTATGTAACATTTTGTTATGTTTGGGTCGTTTTTGGCAGCCATCTTGGATTTTCCCTTTTAAAATGACCTTAATTGACTGAAAAGTTTGGGCACCCCTTCTGAAATGATGAGATACATCCTAAAGAATATCTATACCAACTTTGGTGCTTCTATCCACCGCGTAACGATTTGGCCCTTTTTTGTTGATAATTCCCCCTACTATCCCCAGCTGGGGAAGGGGAAGATAACCCTGAAACGGATATGCAGGTTACAGATTACTGTCAGCTCCCCAAGAGAGCCAAACCTGCGGAAAGCCCGACCAGAGCGGGCCCTAGCTCAGGACAACTGTTGGCCACCCCAACCAGAGTCCTGACACATACCATTGAACGAAAGCGGTTGGGTGGCAAACCGCCGAAGCCACTCAGGTTCTTCTCGGCAGCTAAGAACCTGAAGTGTGAAGAGTGCTATGAGGTACTGGGGTCGTTGGGGGTGGCCAGGTGGCACGTTCACGCGAAACATCCCGGAAGGGCATTCGCAGTAAAATGTAGGAGATGCCGCTTCGAGAGCCCATCTGTCAAAGAGTTCATAGCCCACAGGAAGGACTGTAGTGTGGTGGGGGAAAAGAGCTCAAGCACGAGGGCCTTAGCAGAGCGTCTCCGAGCCGCTGGGTCCCCTTTCTCGACTCCAACCAAAAAGCACGATGGCGAGAGGGGAACAACGATGAGCCTGGCGAGGGTCAGGAACCGATGGTCAGTACCGGAGATCATTAAGCTGACGGGGAGTGTAGAGAGTGGGGAAACCATAGTGGAGAATCTGGCGTCCAGCTTGCCAGAGAAGTCAGCTAGGTCTATATGCAGTAAGCTCAGAGCCCTAACACTGCAACAGTCAGAGGAGAGATGCGATGTTACCAAAGAGGGCCAGGTTGGAGAACCAAGTGGCCCCAGTACCCCGGCTTCAGAATACCCAGTGGTGGACAGAGTGGGCAGGAAGTTAAGATGGTTAGCCCATAAAGTCGCACGGGAGAGAGAAGACGGGGAACTTACTGGTAAAAGCTCTCTTCAAAGCTGGGAGAGGTGCACAGGACGTGAACATAGCACTGGAAAGAGCCGCTGAATGGGTCCTGACACAAATCAAACAGGCTAAACCGCCGTCGGTCAGGCGCACTCCCCCCGGACAGCCGCGTGTAACCCCGAGCCCACATCCAGCACGCCCCAAAGGAACAGCGTGGGCAAAACAATGTGAGATCAAACGACTTATCTTGGAAGATCCTAAGAAACTGGCCGATCTCACGCTGGATGGTTGGAGAAGCCATCTGCCCGATCCTCATCGAGATATTAACGGAGGCCCTCGGTGGAAGATGGACAGATGGGGGACACTACACAGGACTTGGCAAGTTCAAGGCGTCTGGGAGCACCGACAACGGTGTGTTCTACAGCCTGTTCAGCCCCAAGGATGTGAAAGGGGAGCTTCTGAAGACAAAGAGAAGCTCAGCAGCCGGTCCTGATGGCATATCCCGGGATGATCTGCTGAACTGGGACCCGTCAATGGAGTCATTGTGTCTAATGTTCAATGGATGGTTAACTGCGGGATACGTACCTGACTGCATAAAACCAGCTCGAACCGTGCTGCTTCCCAAAACAAGCAGAGGCTCTGACTAAGCCTGGGAACTGGAGACCGATCACAATTGGCTCCATGATGCTAAGACTCTTTTCCAGGCTGCTGCATAGCAGGTTGAAAGAGGCCTGCCCGGTACACGAACGGCAAAGAGGGTTCATTAGTGCGCCTGGGTGCTCTAAGAACTTGTTTGTCCTCAAAACTCTGGTAGAGAAGTGTCGCATGGAGAGGAGTTCACTGGCGGTGGTGTTCCTCGATGTGGCAAAAGCGTTCGACACGGTGGCCCACAAACATGTTTTCGACGCCCTTCGGCAAAGGGGCGTGGATGAACATATTATGAACTGTATCAGAAGTAGTTACGCCGGGAGCTGCACGATGATACAAACGGGGTCTGCCACTTCGAAGCCAATTATGACAACCAGAGGAGTTCGCCAAGGAGACCCACTATCGCCCCTGCTGTTCAATCTGGCCATGGATCCCCTCCTCGGCACGTTGGAAGCGGAAGGTAGGGGGGTACCAGTGACCTCACCCCCGGTCACAGCGATGGCGTTCGCAGATGACTTGGTGGTTCTAAGCAACACCTGGCACGGTATGGACCACAACCTCAGACTCACAGCAGACTTCTGTAGACTGACGGGCCTCAAAATTCAGGCACCTAAATCATGCGGCTTCCTCATTTCGCCGGACCCCTCTGAGAAGCAGAATCAGATGAGGGTGAATGAGTGCGACTGCTGGTCGGTCGATGGCGATCTAATCCCCATGTTGCGAGATGATCTTGAAATGAAGTATCTGGGGATGAAAATATCCGCAAACAGAGGTACCGCAATGCCTAGCCTAAAGCCCAGGTTGACAAAGTGGCTTGAGTCGGTGGGGGACATGCCCGTCACCCCCGCACAGAAAGTGTGGTTCATGAACCGCTATGGACTGCCTCGTTTGCTTTACCAACTGGATCATGGCGATGAGACATGCGCCAAACTGCGACGTCTGGACAGATTAATCAGAGTGCATGTGAAGAGGTGGCTCGATCTCCCCAAGTCCACCTGCAACGGGGCTCTCTACTCAAAGACAAAGGACGGAGGCCTGGCCCTCCCGGCCCTCCAAACGAAACGCGTGTTTCAGCTACTGCAGTCCGAGGACACGTTAATAAGAAGGCTAGCATGGGAAGTAGAAGGGCAGCAAGGGTTGACTGCGCGATGGGTCAAAGCAGGTGGAGGGGAGAGCACGGCTCCTCTCCTGTCAAGGGATCAAGATAAAGACCAGTCAAACTCGAAAATAGAGTGGGAACCGCCCATGGACTGGAGGGAGGAGGAGTTCATGAGGTGGTGTTCCAAACCAGTCCAGGGAGCGGGAATCAGGGGCTTCAGGAATAATACTGAATCACACACCTGGTTACGGCTGACTGGTAAAGTACAAAAGAGATTCCCAGATATGGCCAAGCTGCGGTTTGGAGTCTGGCCCACGAAAGAATTTCTGGCCAGGGGCCAGACCAAAAACAGGGCAGAGTGCTGGGCTTGCCCGGGACAACTAGACTCCCTAGCCCACATCCTGGGGATGTGCCCAGTACTCAGGAAAAGGAGGATCGAGAGGCACAACTGGCTAGCAGACCAAGTTAAAGCTCTAGGCGAAAGGCACGGGTGGAAGAGCCAAAGAGAGGTGCGATTTCATCTACCCACAGGAGAAACCAGAATCCCTGATCTGGTCTTCTCAAAGGGGGGAACGGTCTGGCTAGTTGATGTGTTGAAGGCCCTGCGGAGGGTCTGGGCGAATAAAGCACAGAAATACAGAGTGGTAAGCCCCATCCTGCTGAAAGACTCCAGTGTACAGCAGGTAAAAACGGCAAGCTTCATAATCGGAGCCAGGGGCCAGTGGGTCAAAGAAAACAATAAAGTGCTTACAGCACTAGGACTCACAAAAAAGAAAGCAAGAAAAGAGGCAGGGAAACTGCAGGAAAGTTCTCCTCCGCTCCATGCGGATGGTGCGAGCGTATTCAAAACAGGAGAACTGAACTGGCTTGGCGAAAGGCAACACGGTGGGCGCTGGCAGCCCATCTTTTTATCCTTACATGTCCTTCTTTCCGATCTATTCTATCCCGCTTTAAAAATCAAGTCCCAAAATGAGATCATGGAAAAGGCGACCTTGGGGGGACAAAGCCGCCTATTTCTCTAATCCTACCCCATGTTTGTTATGCTCTGTACTGCCTAACCTAACCTAAATTTTTAAAAGAAAAACTTAGATCATACCTCTACACCACCATTACTCCTGTCATGCTTTTCCTGACACCACATACTGATAGCCATCAGCAACCTGATTTTAGAAATTCTTACACTACAACTGCTACTGTTAATAATAATAGTAATAATAATAGTAATAAAGTAAAACTCACAGTCAACAGGGCTATCAACTCTGGAGCCAGCCTCCATCTGCATTGGCATAAAGAAACAATGTTAGTCTTTCTAGGGTTAGCTCAGACGTTAGGGTTAGCTGAGACGTTAGGGTAGTACCGCTTGAGGTTAGTGTTTGGGCTAGGGCAAGGTGTTTAGCTATAGTGGGTAAAAGGGTTGAGGTTAGGGCCTGATGGTTAAGACACAGAGATTTACGCCAGGGAGGATAACTGGCCGGTTAGGTTTTAGAAGTTAGGACTTCCTGTTGCTGAACCGCATCCTAGCCCGTTAGGGGCCTGGTGCGGTCCAGCGAGTGCACTGTCCATCCCTCCGCTACTCCATGTCATCCCAAGATGTGTTTCCCTCTCCTCTCCAAGCTCAAAGTAAGTATGTAAACCACTGGGCCGAAGCCCAGTGGGGGTTTTCAAAAAATTGGCTATAGTTAGCCGAGGTGCGACGCGTTTCGAGCTGTTGGCTCTTCATCAGGCAAAGGCTAAATAGCTGAGTGGCCCTGTGTGGATGCCCTTTATATAGTCCCCGGGCTCCACCCCTCGCCGTACCTGCATGTATTATGAACCAGGTTTTACTTTTCAGGTTTTGTTTTCTAGGTTATCCCAAGGTAGGTATATGATGTTGTTTTTGGTTTCTTCAATGGGTAAGTATATTTATGTATTTTAACTTTTATTGTAGTAGATGTTTTATGTCCTGTTTGGTTGTTTTACATGTATGTTGTGTGAGCCACCACTAGGTTTTCCTCTGTTTCCAGGGTTTGGTCACCCTTGTAATCTGTGTTGTGTCAGTTTTAGGTATGTCAGTTTAGATGCTCCCTTCGCAATCAGTTTTGATGTCATGTGCCTATGTGTATCGACCACCGAGTTTCCTGTATCCAGGCTTAAACTCCTAAAAAATAATAAAAGGTGAGTATGAGTTCGGGTATCCTAGTGTCTATCGCCCATTGTATATGTATGTGTGTTTAAACTTGTTTTATGTTTGTTTCTTTCCAGGTTATTGTTCCAGGTTGTTGTCCTTCAGGTGAGTATCTAAGTGTGTTTTGTTTTGCAGGTTCCAACGTTGATGTATACTTTAAGCCCATGAGGCCATCCACCTTAGTCTAGGCAGGTCGTGCGCCCAAGGTGAAAAAGGTGTTGTTATGTGAGATTCCTCCATGGCTTGGTAAGGGCTATTTTCTCTATAATTTAGGACCAGAAAAATTTAGATGTGTTGTCTTTATGTCTTATTTGTTGAATAAAGTTTCTCCATCGCCTGTGTGTCAAAGTCTTCTTTTCCTAGGGTTAGGGGTTAGGCTACCCCATGGTAGCCTTTTCTCCCCATGAGTGTATGTTTCTCCTCTCGAACCAGTAAAAGATTAGAGTAGTCCAGCAGGTTAGCTTAAAAAAATTTAGCATAGTATGCGCAGGAGTAGTATTTAGTTGTAGGCAGGTTAGCCGAATTAGATTAGAGTAGGGTTAGGAAATTTAAAACTAACAACACAGTAAAGCGGGCCTGTGTGTGTTGCCACACACACTGCCACGCATGGTGTGAAGTAGTAGAGATGCACTGTCCATCCCTCTACCCCTTCTCACCGCCCCGTCTCATCATCCCACTCGCATCTCCCCATCCCATGGTGTGCAGGTAAGTGTAAGTGTGTGTGTTGTATAGTCAGTGTAGGTGTAATTGTGGCCAAGCCGAAGCTTGGCCGGGTTTTGCAAAAATTAGCCATTGTTCATAGCTTGTAGGCGTAAAGATGTAGAGTTAGTGTAGATGTATGTTATGTAGGTTCAGTGTAAATGTAGTGTAGGCCAAGCCGAAGCTTGGTTGGGGTTCAGAAAATTAGCCATAGATAGCTTTTAGTTAGCATGTGTGTGTTAGCCCTTTCGCGACGCGTTTCGAGCTTCTTGGAGCTCTTCATCAGGCGAGGGCTTGCTTGAAATGGCAGGTTGCCCAGAGTGTTCGTTCCCTTTTATAGCCTCTGGCCACGCCCCATGGCAAAGTTGGCGTGAAGGATCCCAAGCACGATGTTCGCATGGCTTTTATCGTTCGCCTGCTGGTTTGTAGGACACAGGTAAGTATTTTTAATTTTCCAAGTGTGTTAAATCTCCAGTTTTTGTTTTTCTTAACAGGTTGTATTTGCAAGTGGTTTCTTTTCTGCTGTTAAAGGTGAGTATGGGTTTTTCTGTTTATGTTTTCATTGTAGGTATTATCCAGTGATTTTTCTGTGGTTATTGTATTTTATTCCTTGTTAGTTTAAGTGTAGTAGTGTTAGATGTTTTTCTGTTTCGGTAGTTTTATGTATATTGCAAAAGTCGATGTAGCCTTGTGTCTTGTGTTAGCAGAAGTCAGTTATTGTTTGTCAGTGTATATGCTACCATACGAGTGTGCAAGTTTTCACTCGTTTTGTAATGCAGTATAAATGTTATCAGTATGTGGTATGTCAAATCCCAGGTTATGTATTTTTGTGAGTATGTTTCCGAAGTCTAGGGTTAGGGTTAGGAACTTTCAAATACCGGGGCCCCTACATTTGCCAGGGCCCACGTTGTGCACTGGCCAGCCAAGTTTCTTCACCCATTTGGTTCATCCCATAGCTAAAAAAAATTATTTTAATGTCAGTATGTTTCTTAATTTATAGCTAGGTTTGCTTTTTAGTGTCCTGCTTTAGCACATAGTTGTTGTTCTTGTCGTTTGTTTCTTAATTGTAGGCTGAATAGCCTTTAGTGTTTATGTGGCTGGGCCTAAACCCAGCCAGGGTTCAAAAAATTAGCTTGGGTGTTAGCCCGTCGCGACGTTTCAACCAGTATGGGTCTTCTTCAGGCATGGGCTCCCAAATGTGCTCTGCCCCAATGTACGGCCCTTTATATAGTCCTGGCCACTCCCCTCACAACTCTGCCTTTTTCTTTTACAGGTTTTAGGTTTCCGAGGTCAAGCAGGTTGGGTGCCCCAGGTAAGTCTAGCAGATGTTTTAGGTTCCTCCAATAGGTAAGTATTAGCTGTTTTTTTCCCCACTCTATGATTGTTTTTAATGTTTTGTTGATCCACTTATTTAATCTTTCTTTCTCCCCCCATCCACATATATGAGAGTTAGCCAGGGCTTGGATGGATGTCTGAGCACCTGGCTAACTACGTATCCTTTTATTCTAAGTCTCCATTATTTTTCTGTCCGTGTATTAAATTGTTTTTAACTTCCTAGTGTCCGAGTCTTTATTTCACGTGTCTTAAATGTATCTTCAGTATGGCAGCTAAATTACTTTATACCTATGGGGTCCTTAATGCTAGTATTGGAATTTAGCCTTATCCCGTTGGGTCTAGCTGGATTAGCTTAGATGGGGTAGTGGTAATTGGGTTCAAGATGAGGGCTGGGCTAAGTTGTAGCAGGTTAGTCGGCGTAGTAATGATAGTTAGAGGTAGGTAGTTGCTGACGGTTGTATTTAGGGTAAATGCTGGGTTAGGTTATAACTTAAATTAGCTGGGTTTATCTTTAGGATTAGCTTTAAAATATGGCAGGTTAGCCGGATTTAGTCTTTAAGTAGGTGGGTGTAGATTTTTAGAGTGTAGCAGGTTAGCCGGATTGGCGTAGATAGTTACTAATGGTTGGGTTATCTAAAATTAGCTGGGTTTAGCTTAGGATTTAACTTTAAGATGTAGCAGGTTAGCCGGATTAGTGTAAGTAGTTACTGATGGTTGTGTTTAGGGTAAATGCTGGGTTAGGGTTAGAAGTCCTACATCGAAATGACAAGAAATTTCACCATGGTGAACACGCTACACAAACTGCACTTGACTCGAAGAACAACCTGCTACAAAGAGCCCTAATTCTGTGGGTTGAGTGTAAGTTACTGTCTTCTTGTTTTCAGTCGTAGCTTGTGGCCATCTCCACAGTAAAGTGGTGACAGCTAACTAGGAGGTGTGGAAGCATACGACGTGATAATGTTGTGCAGAACACAAAAATGATCTTTTTTAACCAATCTCCGGTAAAAATCAAGTCCACACAACGTAAATGTAACGTCTAAATGTAAATTTTGACACTTTATACATGTGTGAAAAATAACTTGCTAAGAATGCAGACTAGCCAAAATCTTGAACATGTTTTCACCTGCGTGTCTCGCCTCAACACTTCAGAAAGGTTGAGGTAGTTACAAAGGATAGTGCTAAGTCCATTCTAGCGCCGTTAACGTTCGAGCCTTCATCTGCGTTAGCAGAAACAATGTCTGTTTACATCGAAATTAGATACAGATTTTAGTTTTGCCATCAGCCGTAAGATACATCGAAACAGAAATGTCACTAAGACACCTTGATAGTATTTTAAATCGTAACTTGAGATTACTCACAATCTCCATCTACATACAAAATAAAACTATGTTAATCTTTCTGTTCTGTTTCACATTACCACTTCATCAAAATTAGGTATACGTTTCAGTCGAAAGATCGTGTTCATTCACATACCTTGTCTCTCCAACCTGTCAGCGGCCTCTCTTAAAATTGCAGCAAGATTGTTGCTCTCCATTGCTTCTTCAGTGTATCTTCTTCACTTAAAACGTTAACTTAAGTACAAGTTGCCGTAGGGCGTAGACCAATCAGAACGTGGCTAATTTGCATTAAATTGGCAATGTATTCGGCAATCTATCTTTCAAATTGACAATCTATTTGGCAATCTATTTTTCAATCTAATGTGAAATAAATTATTACATTAATTATTACACGATTAATTATTGACCAATAGATTGACATTAAAAATTAACGATATGTTGATAGATAGAACTAAAGATATGTCACAAATAATCCTCCATAGACGCCAACTTAGATTTGGATCCTGGCTACTGGGACAAAATTAATGAAAAAGGCAGAAATTACTGAATTATAATGGGGCCTGACCTTTGCCATAACAAACAGCAAAAAAAAGGTTTTCTAAGTCCTTGTTTATGAGGAAATTAGCCACAGGAGAAATTGTGAAACGAGACTGGCTGCTCTACTCTCCATCTAAGGCACCGTCTTTTCTTTTGCGTGCAAGTTATTTGGGAGTGAAGTCCAGGCAAATGCATTAATATCTGGCTATAGTGACTAGAAAAATGCAATGCTGGCAAGGGAACTCCATCGTACCTTTCCTCAACAATATGCCAGGAATTTATCGAGTTGATGGGAGAGCAGGTCCTTGCAGAAATTATCAGTCAGATCAAAACAGCAAAGTATTTTTCAATCAGTGGTGATTCTACCCCCGATGTTACACACACACATACGGCTTACATTCATCAAAGGATGTATCCTAATTAATGGATGCGTCGTGGAGCGTTTTGCAAAATCTCGGCATTCACCCCCTATTCCGACATCCCATTAGTCAGACATCCCACTATTCAGACATACCACTATTCAGACATCCCACTACTCAGACATCCCGCTATTCAGACACTTTTTAGTACCGCTATTCCGACAGTTTTTTTTTTTCACAGTTAATGATTGACAGCTGCTCTCATGAAGCGGGGCTGCTTGATTAATTGGGTTCAGCTGGTTCAGAAAGTAGGCCTACTTAAATCCTACATTGAGTTTTGTTTAATAAGCACACTATTTATCAATATATATGCATATATTATTTTTAAACATGGCAGCGAAAAAGAAAGTCCTACTACATAACGAGCATCAACTCACTCACAAATGGTCACCTCCCGATGTGCCTTCTTTGTGAACGTGTTTTCGAATGAGGCAATGAAACACGAAACGAGCACCTGACCAAGATACACACTGCAAGGCATCAGAGGATAGCCCACGTTTTTTCCCCCTAAGCCCTAAAGGAGCATTAGCCTATTCAAAGCGCAACATTGTTACCTTGTTTTGTCGGAAGGGAAGTCAAACACAGAGCGAGTTGGTGTTATCACGCATTTCTCTTTTAATTGCGAAATCGGGATCACCGTTAATTTTTGGAGAAAGACTTGTTCGTCCTGTCAATGAAGAGGTCCAGTGCTGCAGAGCAAGATCCAGCATCGGTGTTGAGGGCCATGCCACTCAGCAATGTGGCACGGAGGATCAACGAGATGGCATCGGATACTGAGGAACAGTTGTGTAAATGTCTGCGTCAGTATCCATTCAGCATACAGCTGGATGAAACGACTGCAGACAACAACGCTATGCTGATGTGACAGACATAGGCCCTACGAGGGGAAACGATTCTTTAATTTGAGTTTTATTGCGCGTACAGTGCATAACTCCTTGTTAATTGAGCGCACCTATCCCGTTTCCTGCTGCTGTACGTGTCTGTCGCTGCTGCTTATCTCTACGTTGTATTGATATTAAAAAAAAAGAAAAGAGGAAAAAAATCCCTTGCCTGCTGTCACACGGACCAGTTTTCCTTTCCCTAACTTAAATCAGAAAAACTAGTTAACAGGGACTTTGACTACAGTCGGTTTTGCCTCCAGGGTAGGCCTTGGTTTTCAGCGTCACAATAAAACTATTCATGTCGGAAAAGCGGAATGTTTCAAAAATAGCAACATGCCCCTACTCCGACAAAGGAAAAAAAAAATTGTCGGAATAATGATATGTTTTTAAAAAAATGATAATGTCGCTACTCCGACAATTGGACGCTAATGTCTGACTAATGACATGTCTGAATAGTGACATGTAACCCAAAATCTCTACCCATACAGAATCATTCAGGAGAGTCACTTTTCCGGTCTGTTCTTGCTGTAGTGCGGGATATGGAAATTGATGTGAATGATTGCAGAGGCCAGTGCTTCGACAATGCCGCTAACATCTCCGGTACTTACAAAGGCCTACAAGCTTGAATCAGACAGGTTAACCCTTTGGTCAAATGGGTACCGTGCGCTGCGCAGCTGTTTTGACGAATTGTTCAATTTTGTTTAAACACTTTTTCATTTTGCGTCCAAATCTACAGGCAGGCAACTGTAGCCTAGGGCCTCTATACACCTTAATCTGCCCCTGGCCACCGCCTGTGTATAATCACGATATATCCTGATGCTATCTCCGTCTGGTGTAACCAGTTCTTTGGCCTCAGTGGCCTCTTTGGCCTCAGTCACCATCTCCTGGTAGTAATGGCACTTCATCATCTGCAGGGCAGGCACGCAAAGTCCGGTGTGCTCATTTTCATGTCTTTGGTTAACTGGTGAACATCTCGCTCCAATCTGGCGATTACATCTGAGTGACTGTTACAAGCAGACTGTAGACTTTCTACTGTCACCTCCAGAGCTGGGTCCGAGATCTGCTGTTTTAGCTCAAGAGACTGCACCCTGGCACTCTCGTGGATCTTTTTCAGCAGATCTTCTCTGAGAGTCTGTATCGCCTCTAGGATGGTAATTGAGGAGTCACTGCTGCAGGTTCCATGGTCGTTGTTAGCATTCGTGCCGGATTTACTGCTAGTTGCGTGCTTTTGCTTAGTTGTCATCGTCATATGAGAATTGACAATTTACACAGAACTGAGTATACTTTAAAATATGGTGAGTTATTGATATGTACTATACAAATAACATTAAACTACACTACAAATCTAACTAATATATACAAAATATACAACTCTGGCGATGAGCTCGAAAAAACCCAACCGCACTCCGCACCGCTCATACCGGAAGTCCCTAAATGCCTTCACAAAGTTAAAACTGTTGTCAGTTGTGGTACGGGTGATTTTCTCACGGATGGTGAACTCCGTGTGAATTTCATTCAGAGTTTGGGGGCTCAATCCAATGTGCTGTGACTCCTATAAAACAATGTTGGTGTGAGGTCCAGCAAAAAGTTGTAGGTGCAATAACCTCAATAACCTTTTGCCAAGAGCTGTTTTTAGATTATTTTTCATGACCAGTGTAGCCTTTCCTACTCTGGTTCTAAGAGTGCCCCATGACATCACTGAAACATTAGGTTGAAGGTAAAGAACTAAAGCTTGGAAACCCTGCTGCTCAACAACACTCAGTGGGTGCAGGCCTTGAATGACAAAATTCATGATGACTTATGATCAACATTGGCCTGTGACACTCTTGTGGTCCCCCATAGTTTTGGTCTGTTTGGAGGCTGGGCCTTCATCTGTCGCTGTCAGCCTTTTGGAACTGAGGTTTGTGTACCTCTCCAACTGATTTTTGTGTTTTCTCTGGAGGTGAAAAGGAGGCACACACACACAAACACACAGAGAACATTAGTCTACATGAAAGAACATAATTTCCTTCGAATATCTGGCTATACATGGAACAGACTATGCTAAGTAGAATAAGGTGAAGAGATGGCCAAAAAATAAATAGTTCAGTAAAGTATAGATACTACTATACTCAAATTCTACTTAAGTACAGTAATCTTACCATCACTGCTTGTAAGAAACATTTATCTGAAATTATGCTAACTGACGTCACAAATTGAGCGACAGCCGAATTTATCTTACTGTTTGGATAGGCATACTCATGCCTGTTTACAATTATTTGACTATTCCATGTAAGTGAAGCCCAAAGAAAGACGACTAAACTAAGCTACATGCATGCCCGTATGTTTCTCATAGACCTACCACCAGCAACTTCACTAGTGATGTGGTAAGCTTATGTACTCACCCTCTGATAAGTTGGCTACCCACCTGTCATCTGCGTGTCTGCCTGTCTGCGAACCCCCTCAACTAGTGGCCTTTATGCCCTGGATTGGATTTTTTTATTTATTTTTTTTTAAATAATGATAATGTGTAATGTAACACCAGCACCTACACCAGCAGCACCACCACCACAACCCCAATCATCCCAGCCAATCTCCACTGACCCACACCCCGACAGTCCTGTGGCAAGACCTGGGCAGAGGAAAAGAAAGAGAGCTGAGGACATTGATACTGTTGATGC
Organism: Setipinna tenuifilis; assembly: GCA_030347295.1. Lineage (NCBI taxonomy): Eukaryota > Metazoa > Chordata > Actinopteri > Clupeiformes > Engraulidae > Setipinna > Setipinna tenuifilis. The sequence continues at coordinate 41,992,373 of CM059265.1, forward strand.
TGCCATACTCAGGCGGCTTGATGAGTGTAAGAATGTGTTCACCAGCTGGACCTGCCTGAGGCCAAGGCCGAGGCCAAGCAATTGGTCAAAGACATACAGCGCCTTATGCTGTCTTATTAATTTATCTTGGGTGTTTTAATGTGATATTTTATGTGTAGGCCTATGTTCAATTCAAAGGTTTGACATACAGTGTTCATACAGTGCACACTTGTTTTTTGCACTTTAATAGTAATAAAAAATGATGTGATTTATTGTATAATTTCTTGAAATTGCTTTTGATATTGCTATTCATTGTATTTGTCACACAACAGAAAAAACAGTATTCACAAGAGAACAGTATTCACAAGATGGTATATTCTTTTGATTTAATTTGATTAAAACAGAACAGAACAGAACCAGATTACAGTTTACAATAACAATTTACAAAACGTTACAAAGTTACAAAACGGTAGACATTGATTTCACTGCTGTGCACTTAACGTCCCACGACGGACATGCTGATTTTGCCAGTTCATCATCCCTTGGTCAGTCTGGAAGAATTCCTTAAAAATCTCACGGACAGCCAATCCTTCTTGAGTCGCTAGTGTAGCGTTAAACCTTCGGGTGCTCTGGAAACTGGTGTCACCCTGAACTAACTCTCCATTCCCCAGGGCTGCCATCTCTGTCACACAAGAAAGGGGGGATGTAGCGGCTGGTTTCTTCCATGCCTTGGTCATTGACAGCGAGAAAGTTATGCAAGATGAGACATGCTGTCTCAATGCAGCACTCTATGGGACGCCCCAGGATGCGCCACCTTGCTGCCAAAATGGCAAAAGCATTTTCTATTACTCGCCTGGCCCTGGAGTGGCGCAAATTGTAAACCTTCTGGTCCTCTGATAGAATTGGACCTGTAGAGTATGAGTACAAACAGGAACAGAAGGTGTTATTAGTAACTTTATTAGTCATATTAGATAATTTTTCCCATTACTGTATGTCTAGTTGGATTGATCACACATCTCTGTAAGTCACAGTTCTTTTGCTTCAGCGGGCATACAAATGTAGCAAATCTAATGTCACCGTCTTGTATGTTATTTATTATTATTTATTCACTTAATTATTTCAATATCTATATGACAGTCTATCGCCATATAGGCCTTTATGTGTGTGTTTATTCATTCATTTATAGTGGTATAGTGTAGATGTGCAGAATTTTGTGTGCTGAAAGATGGAAGCAGCTGCAACAATGCAATTTCCTGCAAAAGCGTAGACTATGCACTCATTAATTTGACGTCTTTACTTACCTGGATATGGACACATCAGGTTCACCTGCGGGACGAACACTGGTGGGGTCCAGATGTCCATTCCGGGTAGAGGGGCATGAGGTGGAAGGGGGAGCTGCCCTCTGATTAGTTGTGCGCCGAAATCCATGCGGGCAAAAACTCCGGCATCGCTGTCGCGGCCGTATGCACCGACGTCCACAAAAAAAAAAAAACGATAGCGAGCGTTGCATGCGGCCATCAGCACGAAGCTGATAAACCCTTTATAATTAACAAAAAAACAATCGCCCCTATGCAATTCGGGAACTGCCACAGCTGCCAGAACTCTGCGAATGGACTCCCACTCCTGACCTTGGGGATATTTCATGAAGTCCTTTCGCAACTCCTCCCATAGGGCACGACACACCTCCTTAATGATGCCGCTAACCGTGGATATCCCCAATTTGTAGCTGGCTGGCAGCGCTTGCTGGCTTATCCCAGAGGCCAAAAACTGAAGGGTCACTGCCAGGCGCTCTGCCACTCTAAACTGGCGCACAGTGGGAAGCGGCACGACCTATTTGGTGGGCAATCCGCTCCAGAAGTCTGTCTAAGGTCGAAGTTGACATCCTAAAGTACTGGAAATGCCGCTCGCTATCCATTTCCCGCATTGGCACCACCAAACTGCTGAACTCTCCATCAAAAGGACGGGAGAGATTTAGTGGCCTTACGCTCCACCTTCTGCTGTTTTTAGTTTTTTTTTCTTTTGCGAAGTAGATGCAACAAAGTGATGTTTTAGTCTTTTTCCTGTTTCACAAAGGTAAGCAATGATAGCAATGACTTTACATCCAAGTAGTATGCAGCTCTTCATATATATATAAAAATTTCAAACGGAGTGGTATCGGTATGGTATCGGCATCGGCCGATACTGCACAGCCAGGTATCGATATCGGTATCGGGGCCCAAAAAATGGCATCGGTGCAACACTAGTGCATTTACACAAAGTCCTCCTAGACAAGTCCCCACATTTGGCAGCCATCTTGGTTACACCTTCGGGCATCTAAAAATACATTTTGAACTGCGTACATGTAGTGTTTCACAACATAGCAAGTTTTTTTTATAGCAGAGCACAATAATGCAACATGATTGAAGGATAATTGTGTCTTAGCAGCAGAACATGGGTGTGAGAAGGTGAGCTTTGGCATCTCCCCCTCTCACCGTTTTTTACGTTTTAAAAACTACTGTGTTGCGTGCTACGCTGGCCACACCTAAAAGGCATATATTTTTCTACTACAAACGCTTGGGAATTTTTGGAGATCTTTTGTACCACTTGTACCCCTACGTCTGGTCTGGCTGCCATCCTGCAAGTGAGGAGCCGTGGCTTTTTCACAATGCGATATTTGTCGACACTCGCCATCTTGCTGTTACAAAGCTTCCCCACACATTCCACACACGATTTCTCCAGTGCTGTGTGGTTAAAATTTCCCATGTAAAGAAGCTTTTTTTAGTCTGTTTTGCTTCTGATGGATGAAAACCTCCTCCCAGAGGGCTGCATGTTCAACAGGTTATCGTTCATCGCTAACAAATGCACGACCCCGGTCAGTGATTAATTTCCTGACCATACCAAACGTGTAGAGTTTCAGCAGCGTGACCTGTGTGAAGGGGTTTGAAGGGAGAGGGTAATCTGGATGCATACCTCGTTAACAAATGCACGGCCCTGGTCCGTGATTAATTTCCTGACCATACCAAAAGTGTAGAGTTTCAGCACGAGTCCCTATGCCACCTCTGTACTATAAAGGGACTTAGTTTAACTCTTCAAATTTCTCATGGTTGTGTTGGTCTCACGAAGCTGCTATTGTATTCTATATTATGAGAGAGAATTTAAAAATGTGGGAGTGTTGCTGTAAAGATTAGAAGTAAGCTGTAATTAAACGTTGGATTTATGTACAGTTTAATGGATCTAATTTGCGGCACTGAACATCAAGCATGCCATCACTAGTGCATACCATCCCCAGTCAAATGGGCAAGTAAATGTTTCATCAATTTTTTGTGTTTTGTTTTCCTGAAGTGTTTAAATATTTGGTTTCAACTGTAAGTGCATGTAGTAATTCATTTCTTTGTTACAGGATGAGAGAAGTAATCAAAATGTTAAAAGGATCTTAACAAAATACATCAATGACCTCCAGGATGACTGGGACATTCACCTGCAGGCAGTAGTGTATGAAATTAACACTGCAAAAGAGGTTATTATTCTAAATGACTAGATTACATACATCACATGCATGTTTTAAGAGTTTTATTTTCTGATTAAATGCAATCGTTTAAAATTAGAGATACATTAAGTACAGTCTTACTTTTAATGTATGGCAGGCATCCCCGCCTGTATGGACCTCATTGGGACTAAAAAACTCAGAAAGGACATCAGTCCGTCCTCACAGTGACAGACCACAGTGACAGACGAAGTGGGTCGTTGCTGAGCCTTTAAAGTGTGGTTACAGTACGGACGTGGCTGAGTCAATTGTGCCGAAACTCTACACTTTTGGTCACGAAATAAACACTCACAGATTCGGATCGTATCGAATTCATGTGCACAGGCTAAAGATTGTATGGGACTGGATTCGCAAATCCAATAGCAACCCCTGCCTTAAGCCAATGTTAATCCGCTTGGTGCTGCCTTGAGCAAGGTGTTGGATCGGATTTGCATACTGCAGATGCATCAACGAAACCAAAAAACGCTGTTTGTTTGTTTGTCCTTATAGGACAGAACCCGTAGTAGATGTGTGAGTATTACGTTTTTGTATAGGCTACCTTATTGTTTAAGTGGGTGATAGCAGCCTATATAAATACATTTACACTAAATCAATAGAAAGATTTTCTTTAGCGACTGTTTTCCAGGCCTTTAGCGACTGTTTTCTAAAAAACTGAAACAACTTCAACCGTCAATTTTACAGAGGTATAACGCAGTTCTTGTTTCTGAGCCATAACGGCACTCAGAAACGGACATGACATCCGTATTAACTGCATGTGATTGGTCAACGAAACGTCTCCGCGCTTTTCTCAAATCGAGGTAGGTTGCTGTCTTTTTCCATATTTATAACTGGCTGTGGTTTAGTGAAAAGCCGTGCTAATTGTTAATATTGCAAATATTCAATGAGGCATTGCAAGTTTGTGACAGTTATTTTCTATGATGCTGCACATTGTTAGCACTTGAAAATACTTAAAAAATTACACAGAGGGTCTTTAGAGCACTCAAACGTTAGTTATGCTAGCTAACTGCTAATGTTTTTATTAACATACAGTAGGAAGGCCATATGGGTAATTTGGGTAAAAAGTAGAACGTACTCCGCGCTTCTGGTTGACAATCCCGGTGCAACCAAGACAGGACACAGCATACAATAAAAGAGAGAGATTTGGTGCAGCACGGGAGTCTTCTTTTTTGCTTTTATTTTATAGGTGCAAAACAACTAACTAACTAACGTTTCGACGCCGTGCGTCTTCATCAGAATCTATGAGTCAGAGTCTGATGAAGACGCACGGCGTCGAAACGTTAGTTAGTTGTTTTGCACCTATAAAATAAAAGTAAAAAAGAAGACTCCCGTGCTATGTGGGTAATGTTTGTATGATACTTATGAAGATCAACATCCTTTTGTCTTCAATACCATGAATTATTGTCCACAGCTTGTTTTTTATGTTACATACATAACATTAAACGATGTAAAAAGTGTAAACAGAAACTTGATCCTAACTGCAGCATTTAGCGCTTTTCTAGTTGTGCTCTTCCACAGCATTTACAAACAAATTACTCTTGAAACTGGCTTTAAAACTTTAACGCCCAAAATACATGCAAGCGAAATTTACCGCTTCCTCCGCTTTGAGTGGGCGTGTACCAACCGTCAGTTGAAGAGACATGAAGTTTAAAATGCTAGACAATCCTGAATGGTAATGATTATTTTGATTTTGGAATTGTAATATAATGTTAATTAACGGCACTGTTTTAAATTTTATGTATGTCCATTTTTAAATGTTTATCAAACCCCCTGCCGCCTTCCAACTGACAGGAATGGAACGTCATTTGAAACGATGTCATTGGTTACCGCTCGGCGAACACCGCTCCTCATTTGCATAAAGTTCAGCAGATCTCAACTTTTTCGCCCGCCTCACTGATCTACGTCACCATCTGCCGCCTCCCAACTGAAATGAATAGAACGTTCCGCTTCGCCCGCTTGCATGTATTTTGACCGTTAAGGCACGACAAGTAACTTTATTTAGCATTCATTTTTCCAGGTTTTTCCAAATTCTTTAGTCAAAGAGTACTGATGTCCATTGCACTAAGGGCATTTAGTAAAAGAAAGGTAATGTCCAGGCTAATCGTCTAATTTCTAAGTCTGAAATATGTATGCGAGCTTCTTTTTACTTTTCTAAGGAATGTAATTTTTAGTTTATTTATTTGAGATGGCACTTTTGAAGGAGGTGAAGGAGGACCTGATTCCTCCTCCCCTTCCTCCAGCTCCTCCTCATGCACTTCACCCTAGTGAAGGGTGTAAACAATATTAGAAGATTAGACCTTCAACTTATTGTCAATGTTTACATTAAAAAACAGAGCAATGCAATGCAGGCATAACTAATCATAAATAAAAAAGCAGAACTGAGAACTGACCTGAATTAACCTATGTACAGATTCTGTAGGCCTTCCACAGAAAGTGCAGTATTTAAACAAACACACACACTATGCAATAGCAAAAGAAAGATAAGCACAAAGTGTGCGTATAGAATGTGTTGTATTCGAAGAACAGATATAGCCTAATTATAAATGATAAATTCATTGCCCCGCACTACTTAAATTCACACAATTTGAACACTTACGTCAAAGTTGGTAGATGTCCTCCTGTGTTTTATATGGTCCTTCAGCCATCCCAGTCGTTGGAGTATGGGATGTTCTGTGCCCGTGGCACGACCCCTGCTCGCCTTTGAAACTTTATGAGCCCTCACGTAGCGGTCCCTTGCTAAACCACCTATTTTGGACCTTTCACCGACAATCCCAAGAAAGTAGCGATCTCCTCCCAGCTGTTTTTGCAGCGTTGTTTGTCACGGTGACCAGGCACCGTTGAATCATAAAGATGGATCTACCCCCTCACCATGTCGCAGATTCTGTCCTCCATCACCATTTTTCAAAGTCCTAGTGGTAAACTTCTTCATGGACGGACTTCAGAAATAACACACTTCGGGCTCTCTACTGCCTCCACTACTTCCTGTTATATTACTCCGTTTCGCCCGTTTTTTTCGAAGTCGTGATGCCTCCTTTTATTTGGACGTAACACATTTGGACGTGGGTGTAACCGATGTCCCCTCCAAATTTAAAGTTTTTCTATTCTCTACACTATGCCTTTAAAAGTAAAGAGGTAAAGCTTTTATGAAGGCTTATAAAGAACCATAACTTCGAGAACACGTACTTGGTGTGTGTTTGTGGCTAGCCAACTGTAACGGTACATGGCAACCGTTCCTCCTCGATTGGTCGCGTCCGACGGATTAATTTGCATAAAGTTCAGCAGAGCTCAACTTTTTGATGCGACGGAGCTGGTCAAACAGACGCGCTTCCTTTACGAACGTGACAGTAACGGTTTGACGCGCTTCATTGACAATGCATTGAAGGCGTTTGACATGTCACGTCCGACGCAGCCAGTGGACAGGCACTGTAACACCTCTTTTGTGTTGTGACAATGTCTTTTTCATATCAAGACAGTACATAAAAGAATCACCACTGTAACACCTACATGTTTGACTGGGCAATATGACAATATCTTACATTTTGGTGTTCACATTGCCACTGCACTTTGCCTTTGTAGAGCAGACTGACATGTTCTATTAACCGACTGAAATTTGGCACTCTTTCAAGCTCCTTTCCTTCATCAGGTCTTTCCATATTTGGAAGGCAACACCAGTGTTTGCTGTTTTTTTCTGATGACGCTCTTTTCTATCCCTTTTCTTTTCCTGGCTGAATAAGACTTCTTGCATTCATCCAGTTGCCTTTAGCATTCTTTGGACTTCCATTCACTTTAGCGTCACTTTGACATGAAAGAACTTTACATAGGAAGCACGTTGTTGGACACCGGAGAAACCACTGCAAAATATATTTGCCTCGATCAGACATCTGTCATGTCATTGTTTTCTGAAATTATGCTAAAAATGTGATCACGAACTAAGAGGCGCTAGTAACTTTCTGTTGCACAGGAGAAAATTTGCCGTAGTCATACTCGTGCCTGTTTAGTTTTCTGTTTATATCAGGGTAAGGTAGCAGTGAGTTTGTATTTTTTTGTTATCTTTACTATTTGATGCAAGTAAAGCCCAAAGATGGCTAAGCGACACGCTAGCTTCCTCGACATGCTAACTTGTAAGATTGCCTGGAACCAAAGTTAGTAGAGGAATAATCAAGTCCCGAAGTACAATATTAGCCCTCCACTTCAGTTAGCGTGATTGTACTTATGATGATCGTAAAGAAAGAAAATTATCGTCTAATTTCTGATTGAGCATCTACTAGTCAGTTTATTGTATTTGGGTCCGTTGGCAGGCTGGGTCTCGAGTTTGTGCAGGAACCAAGGGGGTAGGGAACAGATGCAAAAATTGAAACACCCATGGGGTGAAAAAAACCCAGAAAGGGCCCAGTAGCCTTTAGCATTCCTTACGCTCAAAATACATGCAAGCGGGCGAAGCGGAACGTTCTATTCATTTCAGTTGGGAGGCGGCAGATGATGACGTAGATCAGCGAGGCGGGCGGAAAAGTTAAGATCTGCTGAACTCTATGCAAATGAGGAGCGGTGTTTGTCGAGCGGAAACCAACGACATCGTTTCAAATGACGTTCCATTCCTTTCAGTTGGAAGGCGGCAGGGGTTTGATAAACGTTTATAAATGGACATACATAAAATTTAAAACAGTGCCGTTAATTAACATTATATTACCATTTCAAAAACAAAATAATTATTTCCATTCAGATTGTTTAGCATTTTAAACTTAATTTCTCTTCAACTGACGGTTGGTACACGCCCACTCAGAGCGGGGCGAAAGCGGTACATTTCGCTTGCATGTATTTTGGGCGTTAGACTTCTATTCATTTTAGCGCCACTTTGATATTGTTGTGGTATTTTTACAATAATAACAGTAATAAAAACATGTTAGTTTGTAAGGATACAATGTCGCAATATTCATACAGCAACATAGTGTTCTCTGTTTGAACTTTTGTTCAGCTGTCTTTAGGGACAGCTGATGGGGCCCGTAGTTTGAAATATGTATAGGGTGTTGGTACTGCACGAGTTGCATACCATATATAGTTAAAGCATCTTCACATGCAAATGTGGCAATAGGGACATGAGCTAATTGGGGAGGTCACTTCGGGGGAAGATGATGCTGTGATCTCCTTGTGACCATCTGTAAATAAAACCTGCAACCCTGCTCCGCATCCAACATCTCTTTGGGCATTTCTTCTGATCGAGTCAAAACCTTTTGCGTTTGACTTTTCCTCTCTCAAGGTGCAGTACTGAATTGCAATACTTAAAATGATTCATGTTTAATTGATTTGCTTTGAGATTGGGTAAAATTTACAACAACATGAAATAACTTTACATAGGAAGCACGCCATACCTTGATGTTGCCATTATTGGACACCAGAGAAGACACTGCAAACATATTTTCCTCGATCGGAAATCTGTCATGGCATTGTCTTGTAAGAAAAGTTTTACTGAAATTATGCTAAAATTGACTTCACAAACTAAGCAACGGCTAGTAACTTTCAGTCGGACAGGAGAAAATGTATCATAATGTTTGAATAACAAGCCGTAGCCATACTCATGCACTGCAAAAAAGCTTGGGCAAAATTTAAGATATAAACACTTCAATCTATAAAAAAATGACTTAAAAGTAGTGAAATTATCTGTCCATGCAGCAAGATAATTTTACTTGACAAGTTTCTTAAAATATGACTACCTCCAGACTAGAATTAAGCAGTCTCTGGTAAGTGTTCATGGCTGGAAATAAGATTAAGGATACTGAGATAAACATACTTAAAACCAGTTCATGATTAGTGTTCTTAGCCTAATAGTAAGTTCTCAGATGCCAAATTCTAGATCAAATGCTTTTAAATTCTACTAAATTCTAGATGAATATACTTAAAACAAGTTTATGATTCGTATGAATGGCCTGGTAATAAGTTCTTAAGATGCCACATTCTAGATTAAATTCTTTAAATTCTAGATAAATATACTTAAAAAAAGTTATATTATTAGTATGAATGGCCTGATAATTACCACAAAGATGTTTAATTCTAGACACGAGTACTTGAAATCAGTCCTACACTGTCAAATTAAGTAGTTAGTAGTTGCTGAAAACAAGACTCCTCATCCTAAAATAAAATGGCAGTAATCCAGGAGGGGAGGTCATGTGAATGACAGAAAGCAGACCAAAGAATTAATTTCCAAACACAAGTAATGTCACAGTGGAAAACCAATGTGTCCTAACTCTAACATGCAAACGTGTGCTGTGTAATAAGGCACCACAAAACAGGGTTAACTGTCCACATGTCCTTTCTTTATTTTTTGTTGATGACGGCATGTAAAAAGGTCCATCAATGTTGGTGTCGAGTAGGATTTACTTTGATTCCACACGGAAATTGAGGTGGACATAAAAAAAATAATAACCCAACAAGATAGGGTACAGTACTTTTCCAAATGAAATGGTGTTTTAACATGCCCTGTTTTTTGCAACAAAACTGCACTCACAGCAAACATACATTGAGATTAACACTCACTTTTTTAAACCCGTTCGTCAAACTGTGTGTGACTATAGACAAGAACCAGTCACATCAATTCTCTCTCACACATTGTTACAGAACTTCTCCTTGTTACAGAAACATTTCAAATGTACTACTTCTGAATGAATGACCTCCATACTTGTTACTTTCAAAGAAGATTTGTTTGTTCCAATAAAATATAATCTTAGTGACATAATTGCTCATGGAAATGGTCATAGCACTTAATGAGATTGTTGTTATATGTCATTTTACTTGGATCTGATGTGAAACGTGTGAAAATTAATCCGGTTTGGGTTGTGCTTCTTACTTGTGAATAAAAGCTTTATTTGTCTCATATAAAATTCTTGTACCAAGCAAATTTGTAACACGGAGTCTAAAAACAAGTTAAATGTTGCAGGAGGAAACTATGGTGAATGGAGTGTAGCTTATTTTAAACATGTATTACCTAAATTTAAGATTTTCTGACTAACTAAGTCATGTAAGACATATGTATGACAATTTTTAAGATTATACAAGCAAATCAGCACTAGAATGTGGATAATACATCTGAAAACAAGATGAATAACCTGATATAAGTTTTAAAATCTTGGCCAGATCAGAGAAATTTGCAGTGTGCCTGTCTAGTTTTCTGTTTGTGTCGCGGAAACATTTCCAGTAACATTTCCCACAAAGTTAGCCTTGAGTTTGTATTTTAAACGTCAGCCTTGTACGTACATGTTAACTAGCTAGCTCTCTCCACATGCTAACTTGTAAGACTGCCTGGAACCAAAGTTAGTAGAGGAAGATTAAGCCCCCAAGTACACTATTAGCCATCCACTTAAGTTAGCGTGATTGTACTTATGATGATGGTAAAATTATATTCATTAAGACAATTATTGTATGCCATCTGATTTGTGATTGAGCGTCTACTAGTCAATTTATCGTATTTGGGTTCATTGGCGTCACCAGGCTGGCTTTCGAGTTTGGGCAGTAGCCTGGTGAGCGATCTGAAAAATCGAAAATCTGGCTTCATCTGGTCCCCATTGAAAACGATTCATCCGGGTCTGTGTCAGGGGGGCAGGAACAGATGCGGAAGTTGAAATGGCATAGTAATGTACCAGGAGTACTGCGTGTCAAAGTAGCATGCCTATGTTGCAGTGTGGACATCACATCAATTTACCACACACCTCTGCTACCCCTGGCACTAATGAGCAGGCATAGCTGTGATCCTGAGATGGGACATGGACGTGAGCATGTCGATATGGACAGGACAGCAATGTGACGACATGGATGTGAGCAGCAGATGTTGGTGGTGTGAGGCTGTGAGCTACTGATGCCTGTGTGTGTGTGTGTGTGTGTGTGTGTGTGTGTGTGGGTGGGGGTGGGGGGAATCATGAACTGCAGATGGTGGTGATGAGGCACCTGGGTGTTGTCTCTCTTTATTTCTCTTCATTTTGTTGAATTTCTGTAAAATTCTGAGGTTGAATTATTGCCACCAAACTGTATGATTCTGTATCTGTGCACACTTGGCTGATGCAATAAGGGTGACAAGGTCAGAAGGGGAAGTATCACATTGAACTTTTGAACTGTTTAGAGGAAACGATCAAACCAGATTGAACCAGTTTGAGTGACGGTATGTGGTTTTGAGCATCCTGTCGACGAGACAGGAAGAAAGCCCTAGACTCACAAGACTCCATTAATTAGACTCAAACTCAAACATCTTATTCAAAAAAGTAGAATTTTAATTATTCAAATGTGTGTGTGTGTATGTATGAGGGGACATTAATAAAAAATAAAAAAACTCAAAAACGGATTATTCGATAATAATTGAGCAACAAAATAAGAATATAATGAAAGAGAGAAAGCAATATGTTATATAGCTAGTATAATGTGTATAGATATACGGATTCACACATACATGTAGTAATAATAATAAAGAATAGATACGTACTCTTCAGGTGTGGGAACCAGACGAACAAAGATGGCCAGCTAACATTAGCAGGTGGCCGCCTGGTCCCTGGCACAAGGTTCACTTGGACTTGTTGTCCATTAAAGGTTGCTTTAAGAATAGAATGGAATATAATGTATTATTATATAATATATTATTATTTAAGGAACATACCTAACTGTTGAAAAACTTTAGTCTTTTAAGTTTTAACAAACATTGATATTAACACTTACCATTGCTCGTTGAATCCTTGTCATCTTCACTTCAGCGGTCTTTAAAGCCCAATCTCTTCCTCCTCCACCTCAGCACAGATTTTTTCTTTTTCTCTACCTGGGAAGTTTCAGGCTGCTCACCGCCTCCCTCTTTTTGTGCATCTACCAGGCGTATATGGCGTTGTTTTAAATGTGTGTGTGTGTGTGAGGGGTCATTTACTTAAAAAAAAAAAAGCTTACAAACGAATGATCCTGTAGTAGCTGAGCAAAAGAAGAAGAATGTAATAAAAAAAGAGAAAGGAAAAGAAGGCCAATGATGCACGTGGCCATGCTTGAGTGTGTGTGTGAGGAGTCAGTCAAAAAAAAAAAAGAAAAAATGCTTATGAACGAATGATTCTGTAATAACTCAGGAGCAAAAGAAGGATGTAATAAAATAATGAAAGCAAAAGAAGGCCAATAATGCACAGGAAGAGCATCTGCACCTTCTTCGTGGTTCTCTGTAAAACAGAATCACCCAAAAAAAGTAAAACTTTAATTGTGTAAATGTGTGTGTATGACCATGCTTATTTGACACACACAAGACACAACAATGTCACTTACCTCAGTTTTCTTAATGTCCATGGCCAGTTTGTCGATTCTCAAGTTACTGGATGTTAACTCAGTGTTTACATTCCCTCCTGTTGTGAGGATGCTACCTTTTATTACTTGATAGGCTCTTGCTCTTTATTTTAAGTTGTGAAATGACTATAATATTTATTTTATTTGAGCCATATATGTGCATTTATTAAAATCAGCTTAAGCTGTTAAGCTTGTAGTTTCTGGTGCTCCTTTCATTTATTTACTAATACTTAATATTGACGGATACAGGTTATAAAATTATAAAATCAAATTATAAAATCAAAATATAAATAAATAAATCAGAATGCAGACGTGTTGTGCGCACAACACCTTCCAGTAGAGGAGTTAGGTCTGTGGGTAATGTTTTAGTCATAGTCACTACATGTGTTGCAGTTTTTTTTATCATATGTCTGATAATAGCATGGCAATCAAGAAGAAAACTATAATCAGGAATAAATATTCACCAAAGCAAGCTCTTTTATGCCATAAATCTTTTTAATAGTTTTTTGTTACTTATTGGTGACAAATCTGAATAATTTTGAGGAATTCTTCTCAGTGAAAATGAGTAGCAATTACTTAATTTAATTGATTAGAAGGTTTATAATTGACACTGTTAAACTCCTTATAGCCTTTACTAATAGCCTTGGGAAAGACAGGGCAAAGTTCAGTTAAAGCTCTGTGTTGAAATTAAATGTGCTTTGTGTAATGTTAGGGTTGGCCACAAGGGGGCAGCATTTGCACACTTTGTCGCCCTCTCCATCTGCACCTGAGGTCACCAGCTTCAAAGGGCCATGTTCACCCCAAGCACCCCTAGCATCATTATCACACCACTGTGTGGTTCTTCATTTGTAATTATGTTTCCTAGAGAAAACATAAACCGATCTGCAATCTATACATTAATAAATAGACATTTATATATAATACATACATACACATTTATATTTCCCTGTTGCGGCTATAGTCAGTTTCTGCTTCTAGTAATAGAGTTCTTTATAATTACTTTGATGTTTGTGTAATTTTTGGCTGTAAGAAATCACTTCCTTAAACAGTATATATCCACTGAACAACATCAGTCAGTTTCATCGTTTGTTTTCTTTATTATTGACCATGACAAAAAAAAAATCTACGCACCCTCAATTTAACCATTTCCATCTCACATTCCTCACATTTTCTGTCGATATTGTCTGCCTCTGCAGATTCTCTGCTTGATTTTTACACATGGTATTGTGCTTGTTAAGGGAGATTTGAATTCTCTCAACTTTTATAAACTGGGGTAATAATTCCTTGATTCCAGATGTCAGGGAAGCAGACAGAACTTAGAACAAGGCTGAACAATTTGAGCAAAGTTACTTTTTGGTTCTTTTATGCTCAGATTATTCCACATGTTCCAGAATTGATTTTTATTTATAGAGTCTTCAATCTCACAGATAAGGTTGTTACTTTTTTCTTCTGATAACTTGTTTGTAGTGTTTTTGGGTCAGACAATATTGTTGCCTTAAAGCTGTGTTTTGGGGGGTGGCGGTGTTTTAGGTTTGACAGTTGTCTTAGTTTTTTCCTTGTGTTTTTGCTTTCTGCGTCAAACTTCAGGAAACCTGAAGTTTGACGCTGATGGAGGAATTTTCTGATTTCTGATGGAGGAATATTTGCTACATACGGTTAGAAAATGTAGCTCGTCCTCCACTGCTCCCTCATTACACTGTAAACAGAGTTTTTCCCTCTTTCGGAAGCCAGGTTTGTCTGTGTCTTCCAGTCTCTATGGCGAGGGAGTGGTCACTAATGCTGTAGGAGGTTATGCATTTTCTTTGTTTATATCTGTAAGGAAGGGTGCCATCTCAGGTGAGTTTATTAGAATGTTCAATTTCGTTCAGCCAGCATTCGTAATACTCTTCTTTTGTTTCTTTTTTCAATCAGTTTTACCTTTGCCTGTGTCATGTCCATTTCATTCAAATTATATTTTGTTTTCAGGTAGGTGAAAGGGTCCCTCTCTGGATATTTCACCCTTTCTAGGAGAGCGATGTAATGACATGTATCTTGGTTAGATTTTAGGTGATTGTAGAATTTGGATGCCCTTTTATTTGGCGATAATTAGGGGGAATCTTCCCATTTCTGCCCTGCAGACAAGGTTAGAGGCATGTCTGTGGACTCCAAGGGTGTTTTTGCAGAATTCAAGATGAAATGTATGTGGACTTCAAGGATGTTTTTGCAAAATTCAAGATGAAAGGTTTCTGATGGGCCTTTGTCCCATGAGTCATAATTGTGTTGGTACTTGATGCCCCAAATTTCACTTCCATATAATGGGATGGGCTTGATGGTTGAGTCGTATTTTTTCAGCCAGAGTGTAATTGGGGGATTGAATTGATGTAATGTTCTAATTGCATAGTTTTCCATGCCTTTTCAACTAGATCTTTAATGGCCAAATCAAAGTTTCCCAATGATGATATGGTCAGAACCAAGTAGTTATATTTTGTGACTTGACAAAGAGCTGCTGTCCGTCCTTACTGTCCAAGTAAGATAGATAGCAATTCCTTTTCACACAGATCTTTGAATCCTGGGATAAGGTGTGTTAAACCTATTGAAGTATGTTTCTCTTATAACTGAGTATTTCTCACATCGAAGAAGAAAGTGCACCTCTGTCTCGATCTCACCTGTCGTACAGTGACCACATATCCTTTGTTCTCTTGGCAGCCATGTTTGCCTTTGTCTGCCTTTTTCTATGGCGAGGCTGTGGTCACTGAGTCTGTATTTGGTCAGGATCTGCCGCTGCTTTATATCTCTGACAGTAAAGAGATATTCCTCCAATTCGTAATTGTATTTGATTGTTCTATAACATTCTAATTTGGTTTGGATTTTTGTTTCATTTTGCCAATGTTCCAGATATTTCTGTTTAGATGTTTGGATAATTTTGTTGACATTAAGTTTAAATGCAGTGCTTGTCTGAGAGAAGTTGTTAGTATCTGTAAGGTGGGGATTGGTTAGTCTCAGTGCAAGCTGGCTTAGAGGACTTTTTTCAGGATTCAGATCTTGGGTTTTTGCTGCTATTAAATGCAGTGTGTCTGTGGGACTTGTTTGAAGATGCATCCAGAATTTTAGAGCTCTCTTCTGTATGTTGATGGCCAATGGAAATCTACCCAATTCTGCTCTACATGCATTGGTTGGTGTTTTCTTTTGAAATGTCAAGATCAATCATCAGAATTCTGCATGTAATGGCTCTGCATGTAAACTCCCATCTAGTGTGGCTGTGTTCGCAGAGTGGACCGCATATCTCACTTCTGTACAGTGCAATAGGCTGAATTACACAGTCGAATATTTTGCACCAAATCCTAATTGGTATGTTTATGTTCCAGAGATATCTTTTTACTGCATATAGAGCTCTGCGAGCTTTTTCTTTTATAGCCTTCACTGCCATGCTGAAGCTCTCTGATGCAGTCATGGTTAAGCCAAGGTAAGTGTACTGCATTGTGTGATCTAGGGCGATGCTACCTAGATTGAAACGGTATTTGAGTTCCTGACATCTGGGTTTCTTTTGAAATATCATAATATTTGTCTTATTTAAGTTTACTGTCAGGGCCCAGTTCTGACAGTAATTCTCTGGAAGGTCTAGGTGCTGCTGTAGACCCTGGGAGACATCGGCACCAAGTCATCAGCATAGAGAAGAAATTTGATTTCTTTGCCAAGTAAAGTGAAGCCAGGAGCTTTAGACTGTTCCAACTGCACCGCTAACTCATTAATGTAGATATTGAACAGTGTTGGACAGACGTTACCGCCCTGCCTTACTCCTCTGCTCTGAGGTGCTCTGTAATTTTGTCGCCGATTTTTACAGAATTTGTGTTTTTAGAACACATTTCTCTCTCTGTCTCTCTCTTTCTCTTGCCCCATGTCTGCCTCTCTCTCTCTCTGTCTGTCTGTCTCTCTCTCTCTCGGTGTAATATGAAGTAAAATATAATGTGTAAGCCAGACTGGTAGAGAGACAGACATGGCTGTGCTTACCTACATTCTATCCCTGTATTTCACACATTTAAATCGCTCTCTGTCTCTCTCTCACACACACACTAGCAGGCTGTCTCACACACTTAAATCATTCTCTCGCTTTCTCTCTCTCTCTCTCACACACACACACACACACACACACACTAGCAGGCTATCTCTCACACTTAAATCATTCTCTCTCACACCGTCAATCAATTACTCAGCAGGGAGTCCCTGCCAGAGATACAATCCGTCTACTTAAAGGAAACATAGAATGGCTGAATGGAGCTTTGTACCTTATTCTCTTATCTTCAAACAGATTATATTTGAATTTGAGTAATGAAAAATATTCTAAAAAAGCTATTTTAAAAGCCCAATTCCAACTCTGTGCCGCTTTGGCTAAATGGCGCCCTCTTCTGGCAACCACAATTTAGCTATAGTTGATTCCCTGAACATGACTTCACCAACAGGCTTTGTTCTAAGTCAGCCATTTATTCTTTCCTAATTTTAAAGAAGACGAAGATGTACACATGACGGAGGACACAACCATGTTCCATGCATCAAAAATGCTCCTACTGTTGGAAGTTTCAAATCTAGACTTAAGACCAAACTGTTCTCAGATGCTTTCTGCTAGTGATTTACCTTTAATTAATTTATTATTTTACCTCTTTTACCTTTTATGTTTACCTATTGCTTTCTGCTTTACTCTATGTCTTTTAATGATCTTATACATATTTTACACTTATTTTATCTTTTATGCTTTTATATTGTCCTTTGTTTTTATTTTTGTTAAGCACATTGAACTGCCTTTGTGTATGAAATGCGCTATACAAATAAACTTGACTTGACTTTAGATTCTTTACAGCTCTGGGACCATGCACCACCCTTTCCATGTCAGCGAAGCAACAGTAAAAATTGTTTTCATTTTTATGTCCTCTGTAACAGTAAAAAGAAGATTACATCTAAGATGAGAAGAAATGAGAGGTAGGCTATGCTACTACTGTGAATTTGTCTTATATCTTTGTGTGTGAACTCAAACTCACATTTATCTACCAAGACACGATATCAGTGTGTGTAGATATGAGAATCTCTCTCCCTTCCTCTCTCTCTGTCTGTCTTTGTATGTGTGTGGGGGTGTGTGGCCAGTGTGTGTGTGTGTGTGGGCACGGTGTGTGTGTGTGGGGAGGGGAGGATGTATGGTCTGTGTGTGTGTGTGTGTGTGTGTGGCCAGTGTGTGTGACGAGAGGTTTGGAGCCCCACTGAGTGCTCTGATGAGATTGATCTGCCTGCCTGGAAGAGTAGAGAGAGATGAAGAGAGAGAGAGAAGAAGAAGAAGACAGACAAAGAGAGATGGAGAGAGAGAGCGAGAGATGTACTCAGGGAGGAGGGTAGAGAAGAGCTTGTTGACATGAGTGGAGTAGACAGTGAGAGGGATAGATGAGAAAAAGGAAGAGAGATGACAACGTCTCACAGAAACAGTAATCACTCTCAATACAATCATGGATTTATTATTCTTATGCGTTTAATGTAATCAGTGTGTGTTCGTTAACACAAAGGGGAATACCCATCCACCAGTGGGACTAGAATGTTGGAACAATACATGTTGCATGGAATGTATGTGGAGTTATAGAACATTATATTATTGTAGAGTGCATTCTTTTATAAAAGAAGAATGACCAAAGATTCTAGAGTGGAGCGTAGCACTCTAGAATCTTTGGTTCAAACACTCACACTCCTTTTATGTTTGGGTCATGGTGTACAATTATGCTATTGGGTAAAACCCTGGAGATGGGGTTAAATACTCAGACAACTTTTGTTTCCATCTTGTAGTCTGGACTGGGGGTGTGCCTCAGTTTGACCTGGATTGAGGCAGGGTCAAGTCAGGGTCAAACCTGCAATGGTTGAGGTTGCCCAATAATGAAAATGACTTGGCTTGTATTTTTAAAGAAACCATATCTGTAGAGAAATGAAAAAAAGCACAATGGAAATGGCTTTCACACCGTATATTACAACATTGCAGTATTATGCATTTATTACATTACAGTAGGGCTCTGTGTATATGAGTGGAAAGGCCCTCACATACATTATAACAGTGGAGTTTACACATGAAAGGAACCACTGCACAAAACTGGAGCACAATACTATCTGTAATTAAGAGGGAATACATCAGGCCTCGGGATGTGGCACACTTTGCATTTCTTGTGTTCCTCTCTTTCTCTCTCCTTCTACATGTGGTTCTCTCTCTCTGCCTCTTTTCCCCCTCTCTTGCCCCCCTCCACCTACCCCCCACCTCTCTCCCTCTCTCTCCCATGGACTCTTGATCTCTGCTTAATGAATGTGCATGGGTGCTGTTCTTGCATCAATGAGGGAGATGCTAATTTGTCGAGGATTGTCTGTCTGAGACAGAGACCCAGCCTAGTTTTCCACACACTTGTGATGTTGTGCAACCACTGGGCCCATATACAGTATATGATGGCTTCACTTACTAACATAACTAACAATCACTAAACCAACTCTCTCTTTCTCTGTCCCCATGTCCCTGCTCCAGGAAACTTATTCAGGCACATGCACATCCCTGTATGTATAAAGGTTGTCTGCTTACTCTGTTTCCCTTTACACCTCTGTCAGCTCCTTTTGGATAAAAGTGTCTGCCAAATGCAATGTAATATAATGCAATGTAATGTAATGTAATGGTCCTGTCTCATTCCAGATGCTACAGAGGTATATACAGTGGTATAGGTATAGTTGGTAGAGGTATATACCCAGGGCCAGACAGGTCTGTCAGTTTCAATAAGTGCAACAGTAAAACAGGAAGAGGGGGAGCTCACACAACAACACTTATTGCCAGAGTAATAAGGGCATTTATATAGTAAGATGAAACAGTGCTACCCAAATGCATTACATTGCATTACATAGTGCTACCCAAATGCATTACATTTTTGGTTTTAGACTCACAACTTCTTGCACTGAGGATGGGTCTAATAAGCTGCTCTTTAGGATGCAGTGTTTCACTGAATCAAACAAGTCTTCACTAATGTAGTTGGCAGTGTTGGTGTACAAGTCCTCACACCAGGCGCGCACACACCCACACACACATACACACAGCACTTACACCTGTCCCTCTCCACACCTATGAATGCTTCTGAGACAGGCGCGCACACACACACTTACACACACACACACACACAGCACTTACACCTGTCCCTCTCCACGTCTATAAATGCTTCTGAGACAGGCACGCGCACACACACACTTACACACACACACAGCACTTACACCTGTCCCTCTCGACGCCAATAAATCCTTCAGAGACAGGGGCACACACACACTCACAGCAGTTACACATGTCCCTCTCCATGCCTACAAATCTCTACATTCACTTCCTCCCCACTCCACTGCCACTCCCTGACAGCAGCACTCTGACTGTGGACATGCTGCCCATCACCAGTGCACCCCTCTCCACCTCCTCCGCCCCCCTCTCCATCACCAATGCACCCCTCTCCCCCTTCTCTGCTGCCCTCTCCATCCTCCCCTGCCCCCCTCTCCACCTCCTCCGCCCCCCTCTCCATCACCAATGGACCCCTTTCCCCCTTCTCTGCCTCCCTCTCCACCTCCCCTGCTCCCCTCTCCACCTCCCCAGCACACCTCTCCATCCCCCCTGCCCCCATCTCCATCGCCCCTGCTCCCCTCTCCCTCGCCCCTTCACCCCTCTCCACCTCCCCTGCCCCTCTCTCCACCTCCTCTGCCCTCTCCATCGCCCCTGCTCCCCTCTCCAGCACTATGACTACGGCTTTTATAGTCCGGCCGAATTCTAGCGGTGTTTTATGAAAGACGCTGTTGAATCAGTCACATTACTAAAGCAGGGGGAGAAACATGAATAATTTGGCAGTCTTGTAAAAATTTTAACGCAGAGAGATTGGATTCTTCTTTTGTCCTTGGGGCAGATGTCATAGTTCGATTCATTTTGTAAGAGAAATATTTCCTCAAGGAAACTCTGTACACACAGGTCCATAGTAGGGCCATGTGCCTGTCTGAACCTCACTAGGCTTAGCCATTCAGAGGCCACGGATGAGCAATCAAGCCTTACCTCACTCTGAGTTAATCAGTCCTTAGCTCACTGAGTTATTAAGCCTTACCTTACTCTGAGTTAATTAGTGCTTACCTCACTCTGAGTTAATCAGTCCTTACCTCACAGAGTAATCAGCGCTTACCTCACTCTGAGTAATGAATCTTTAGTAATCAGCCTTTACCTCACTCTGAGTTAATCAGTCCTTACCTCGCTCTTAGTAATCAGTCCTTACCTCGCTCTTAGTAATCAGTCCTTACCTTAATCAGTGCTTACCTCACTGAGTAAGCCTGTACCTCACTCTGAGTTAATCAGTCCTTACCTCACTCTCAGTAATGAACCTTTACCTCACTCTCAGTAATCAAGCCTTTGAACTTTGTGCCACAGCAGGCACTGTGCAGCTTACAGGGAGAGAGAGAGAGAGGGAGAGAAAGGGAGAACCATAAGAAAGCATTATGAAATGAATATTTTTTTTAGTCTTCAAACATGATGGAAATTGATTGCTTGCTTAATAATGCAACACATGTTCACTGCATTTTCTACAGTTTATCTGGAATCAGTGTGTACATTTCAACACTTATTCTTAATTTTCAGCAGTTACTGCTGTAGTATAGCACATATACACACTATCTGTCTGTCTGTCAGTTAAGGCAAGCTTCGACACTTGCATGTTTTACGTTGAAAAACAGGGCCGCCCTCACTTGTACTTACGAGAATTAAAATAAAGGATGTCTGTCTTTCTTGTAAACATTTCAGTGTTTCATTGGACTTGTCTGAGCAGGTAACATGGCCATCATGTCAGACCTAGGTATTTCAAAGTCAAAGTCAAAGCTTTATTGTCAAAAACCATATGTGCAGGTTGCACACACAGAATTTGAATGCAGAATTGAAATGCAGAATTGCAATGCACCCTAGGCCCACAGTGAACATTAAACATCTTATAAACAAGACAGGAAGACATGATGACAAACATAATAATATAAACGTAACGAAAAGTACAACAGGCTTGTATATAATACAAATAAACACAATGCGTAGTGTAATAAGCTCACATGGTGCCATTTTAGCAGTCGTGTAGCGTCATTGGTTGTAGTGCAAAAGAAACTGTTCTTTTAATTTACCCCCCACCCCCTCCACCCAGTCTCTCGGTTCATAGACACAAAGCAGGAGAGCACATCATGGGTCATCAGACCTCACCTCACCCACTCCCCTCTTTACTCTCCTCCTTTATTGTATGCTTCATCTCTTCATCATGACACCCAGTCTTCAATTATCTCTCTGTGTGCGCCATTCTGCACCCCCAGTACCTCCACTCTGCTCCAATTTAGCCTCCCAGCCTCTCTGTCAAGACCCCATTTCCCCTTTTTTCTCTCATCTTTTTCTTTTTCTTTCATTTTCAGTTCCCCTCCTTCCTGTTGTCACCTCCCTCCCCCTCTCTTCATCTCTCTCTCTCTCTCTTTCTCTTCATCTCTCTATCTCTCTTCATCTCTGTCTCTCTCTCTCTTCATCTCTCTCCGTGTCTCTTTCACTCTGTCTCCCTTTCTCTCTCTCTCTCTCTCTCTCTCTTCATCTCTCTCCATGTCTCTTTCACTCCCTTTCTCTCTCTCTCTCTCTCTCTCACTCTCTTTTTCTGTCCCTCCCTCTCTCCTCCTCCTCCTCCTCCTCCTCCTCTCCCCTCCCACCTCTAGGGCGATCTCCAGGCCCTCTGTGGGCTGGCTGTGCTCTCCTCTTCATCACAGGTTTGATTCTGATTTTCAAAGACTTTGATGATGATGGCTTGGCCTCAGGTTGCCGTGGCAGCAACAGTCCTCTTTGCATATGATCTGTCTGTTGCCATAGCAGCCACAAGGAGTTTCACTGCCGCTCAGAACAGAATCGGAGGGAAACGAAAGCTGACTGACCTCCAGCAAGGGGGGATGTGGGGGGGAGGGGGAGGGGTAGAGGGGTATGTGGAACGGTCCTATGCCCTCCCTATTGGTTTCCATGGTTGCAACAAGGGTGTTGAATTGTGAGAGTGAGAAAGAGCGAGCGAGAGAGAGAGGGGAAGAAAACAGCTGATTTTCAGTCTCGCCATTACATACACACACTGACATCATTTATACTATCATAGGAGGCACCTGGGGGGCCACCTGACCAGCGTTTAGTGAGCATATGACATCACCTGTAGGTATTTATGACTGGATGTGCTGTCACATAGATTTACACACAAACATGTACACACACACACACTGTCTTTATATAACACACACTTTTCTGTGAGCACACTAACACACATCCAACTGTAACATTCTCATGCACATACTAAAGCAAACACATAAGCATATGCTCTGTGCCCCCCCCACCCCACACACACAAACACACACACACAGAACCCAAGGACAGAACCCAAATTAGCAGTATGTTCCCCCAAAGGGACCATATATACTGAGCAGGCTTGTCTGCTTTGTGGCAATGACAGCTCTACTGTAATATTTCATGTCTCTCTCTCTCTCTCTCTCTCTCTCATACGTCTTCTCCTCTCCCCTTTTATCTCTCTCTTTTTTCCTTCTCTCTCACTAGCCCAACTCTCTCTTTACACACACACACACACACACACCACAACATGCATCCACATACATGCACACACTCACATACACATGTGCAATGTGCACACACAGACACATGCACACATAATCACATATACATGTACACAACACAAAACACATTCACATACCTGTACGCACACACATACACGCACTCACTCACTCCCTCACTCACTCACATACACATACAGATACATGCACACACACATAAAACACGAAACCACACTTGGGCACACACACAAACACACCATGCACACACAGACACACATGTACACACACACACACACAAAGGACCGTTGCAAGCTTCCAGCAGTGACATGTGTGAGGCTGAAGCAGGGGTTTGCATACACAAACACAAAACACATGCACATACATGTACACACACACATCCACACACGTGTGTACACATATTAACACACACACACACACTCATTCACTCACTCACATACAGACACAGATCCATGCGCACACACACACACACACACACACACACACACACACAAAGGACCGTTGCAAGCTTCCAGCAGTGACCTGTGTGAGGCTGAAGCAGGGGTTTGTACACACAAACACAAAACACATGCACATACATGTACACACACACACATCCACATCCACACACGTGTGTACACATATTAACACACACACACACACACATATACAGACACGATCCATGTGCACACACCTCAGGAGCCCTGAGCACTGGAGATCAGAGTAGATGCCAGCTGGAGCTATTATCCAAAGCGACTTACAAAAGAAGAACATAAGCTGACAGAGGTGTAAAGGCACACAGAGTAAGCAGACTACCTTTATACATACAGGGAGGTGGAGGTGCATGTGCCTAAGTAAGTTTCTCAGAGCAGGGACACTACAGACACACATACTCCCCACATGGGGACAGAGTAAGAGAGAGTTGGTTCAGTGGTTGATGGTGACTGAGCACTGAGCTCTGGCAGTGGCAGTTCTCAGTGTGTTACTCCCCGGATGCAAGGCCGGATTATCCATAAGGGCCAGTGTGCACGGTGCCCAGGGGCACCAAACATTTGGTGGTTCACCACATGACAAACATTAAATATATTTTTCGTAAATTTGTATGTTATTCACTTGAAATTGTTAAATGGCCATACATAACTCGTCATGAACACTAATTTCATAATAACAACAACAATAATCATGATAATATTGAACAGGGGGGCACCTCTGAAGTATAGTGCCCAGGAGCACCACATTGGCTTAATACGGCCCTGCCCGGACGACACCATCTCTCAGAACCCCACTCCCGCCCCCGGGAGGCAAGCGTTAGTGGCGCACCCCGCCCCCACACACACACGAAATGTGTGGATGTGTGTGGACGTGTGTGTGTGTGTGTGTGGATGTGGATGTGTGTGTGTGGATGGGTGTGTGTGTGTGTGGATGTGTGTGCCTAAAACCGCTACTGAGCCCTGGAGAGCAGAGCACACGCCAGCAGGAGCCCTGAGCACTGCAGCGCTCGGCTGTCCAGGAAGCTTTGATGTGCGGCCGTGTGTTTGGAGCTGACTAACATGGCTTCCCAAACAGTGCCTTAGTGACATGACTATTAAGGACACCATATTGCCAAAGCACAGACAAGAAATGGTGAGTGGTAATAGAGATGTAATTTTAGGATAGTGATAATAATAAATAAAAGGAAAAGGAAAAAATGAATATTCAAAGGGCAAGAAATAAACGGGATTTTTTTCTTTTTAAAGATTCATTGAAAAAAGTAGCGTGGTGATGTCACAGGTCGGAGGTAGTTTCTTGCCTTCTGTTATAGCAGGCTGTCACATAATGTGATGCAAATACTGTATACTCCTTTTGAATAAAATTGGTATTCGATATTAATAATTATTACATTTTAATTAAATTTTAATTATTTTTAATTATTAATTGTCTCGATGGAATTACTACCTCATGATATCCAGGTCAACAACCAGTGAGATCACCCCCCACACTTGTCTGTGTGTGTGTGTGTGTCTGTCTGTCTGTCTGTGTGTTGTATTTGTGTGTGTGTGTATGTGTGCGTGTCTTTGTCCCACTCTTTAAGAGACAATGCAGCATGGGTAGAAAGCATACAGGATACCTGCTCCTGCATGACACGGTTGAAAAGGTCAGGCAGTGAATGTCACCATTGTCACTGTCACACCGTGTTAACCCCCCGGATAATGGCTGTGATGTATAATGCACACCTGTAGACGATAACGGGCAATGAGGTGTCCGGTTTTGTGGAAATAATGGCGAGGGGGCGGGGCAAAGAATTCTGCAGCACTAAGCGGCCTGGAGTTCCGACCCTGGTCCATGCTTATCTCCCGTTTGCATCCAGGAAGTGTTATAATCCACAACTTCCTTCATATTTAAGATAAAACATGCATAAACTACTGAAATAACTAGTTGATTTGCTACTTTATAGCGTCCGTTAGGGAAAAGTATAGTGTGGAATAGGAGGTCAACAAACCATTAATTTAGCTACTAGAATTATGGTTACCATTTGTAAGCACAGGTGCTCACGGGTGGTCTCGCCTGGGGAGTAAAACGCCACTGGGCCAGTTTCCCAAACCTGGATTAAGGCAGAGTTTCTGGATATAACCAACCTAGGAACACACACAGGCACAGCTTCACTCACACTGTGAGAGCTATACTGGTTTTACTCTGTCCCAAGGTGCCTCATGCTTGTATAATTCTCCCTGTGTAGGAAATATGTGTGTCTGTATTGTCCCTGCTCTGGAAAATGTACTTAGGCATATACATCTCCTTATATGTATGAAGGTAGTCTGCTTACTTTGTGTTCCTCTACACCTTTGTTAGCTTATGTCCTCCTTTTTGTAAGTCACTTAAAACCGACTGCTAAGCGTAATGTAATGTAATGTTCGTACATACAGGTAATTACTCCACACTCTCCTTACAAAGTCAAACACACTTATTGTCTTTAAGGTGAGGACTGTGTTTAATCTGTATGGCAGGCTGGCCCAACATAATGAGGAAAGAAGCTACCCACCTGATGTGTCTTTCATGCAGATTATAACTTTGTGGAAAGCAGCTAGCTAGTGATCAATTCGAGTATACGTACGTACCCTTTATGCAACTAATAGCTTTTGAAACAGCCCTCTCCCATCCACTTCCTGTCTGTTTAGCACCCTCTCCCACCCCCTTCCTCACCCATCCACATCCATCTGTCTGTGGTTTAGCTTATGGCCTGGCCTTTGAAACTATTTGTTTTTGCCTGGGACTTTAGTGTATGTTCGTGTGTGAGCCCTACAAAAAGACTGGTACAGGGAGGGTGAAAAGCAGTGTGCTCTCTCTCTTTCTTGCTTTCTCTCTCTCTCTTTCACTCTATCTCTCTGTCTTTCTCTTTCTGTGTGTGTGTGTGTGTGCATGCATGTGTGTACTGTATGTGTGTGTGTGCGCGTGTGTGCGCATCTGTGTGTGTGTGTGTGTGTGTGTATGTGTGTGCATGCATGTGTGTACTGTGTGTGTGTGTGTGCGCGTGTGTGTGCGCACCTGTGTGTGTATGTGTGCGCATCTGTGTATGTGTGTGTGTGTGTGTATGTGTGTGTGTGTGCCTGCACAGGTATGTGTGGCCTCATTACTAGGGAAATTAGATGCCCCTTTCCCCAATATTTAATGTCTCTCAAGGGATTTAAAAATTACAGGCATAATTAGCCTTTGGGTCAAAAGCACCTTGCTGATGTTGCCCTCCAGATAACACAGATGTCTGATATTTTTTAGGGTGAAATAGATTAAATGCTTTTTAGACAAGCTCAGAAGTGAAAACTTTTCAATTTTCTGCCGGACAAAAAACACAAATTAGTTGTTTAAAATTGGAGCATCTACTAAAACTTACTTTAATCCACCACTTTTAAGTCGTTGCTGAGAAATTTTAAATTATAGTTATCGGACCTTTGAGTCATCTGGAACGCAGAATTATGCTCATCTTCTTGTCCAAAAAGCATAAGGAAAGCGATCTTTCCCCCCCAGCATTTCACAGCACAAAGAACAGTAAATGATAAAAAGTAAAAAAAAAACATAAAGGGTAAAAATAATACCAGCATGAAGAACCGTAAATGACAAAAAGTAAAATTAATAAATAGAATTTAAATTAGAAATAAAAAGAATTTTTAATAGTACAATTCTTACTGCACAGATATGGGCTGGCTAGCATCACATGGCGATCCCATCAGTCTCATCTGGGACCATTGCCAACTTTGATAGATAGATTCTCATTTGCACATCCATCTCTGTCATTTCATTGGCCAGAACATTGCAGTGGCCATGGCAATATGCATCCAGCAATGTACTTTTTCTTGTAACTAGTAACATTGTACTTTAAATGAAACTGCATGACCAACACAAGGATGTACTTAAACGTAAGCTGGACAGACCAAGACAAGATTGTGCTTATCTTAAGCTAGAGAGATCTACATCTAGCACATTCCCAGAGAAAATGCACACTCACATACACACACACACACACACAGAATTCAGATCCTGCTCTCTCTCTCTCTCTGTTTCTCTATTTCTTTCTCTTTCACACATACACACACACACACACACACAGAATTCAGATCCTGCTCTCTCTCTCTTTCTCTCTCTCTCCCTTTCTCTCTCTCTTTCACACACACACACACACAGGGTTTCCCATACATAAGGGCTGTATGTGCTGAAACCCAGGTGCCCTTGCGTGACCCTGCTGGTGTGTACCCGATACCCAAGGACATGGAGGACAGGAAAGGACCTTGCTGACAGCAACGCTGGGTGACTGTTTCCATGGCGGCAGCATCCCATGGTCGCCCTGGAAACCCAGTCATTTGGCATGCATGACTCACCTGTGCAGGTAATGCAGGGTGACTGCTTCCGTGGTGCTGGCACTGCTTGGATGGAACCCTCAGTGCTATTTCTCATTGGCCCACTGGCATACAGGCTTCCTAACTACTAAAGTTTTTGTTGTAAAAGTTGTAAAAATTAGTTCTTTATTTAAATCATTCAATCAATAATGTCAAAAGTAAGTAAACTTGCATGTCCACCATCATAGTGTTTATGCATGAGTATGTAGATCCAATGTGTATACTTATGTACAATATGTAAAGTAAGTGTCTGAGTATGTATAGATGTAGGCCTACATATATGTATATTTGTATGTATAGTCCACCCTGAAGTATTTTGGGTCAGATCCACTCTAAATTGAAGTTCTATCTAAACATTCTATAAGGATCAGATCAGTCTCAAATTAACGTTCTATCAGGTTTCCCATCTAACTACACTGTTTGTCACTTACAGAACTGCTTTTGACAGGAAGCCAGTGAAGAGAGTGGAAAGGAGGGAGTCTGGAGGAGTATGAGTGGGGGGGGGGGGGGGGGGGGGGGGGGGGGGGTTAGGGGAGTATGGGTGGGTGGATGTGTTATTGAGGGGGGCTGAGGGGAGGAAGAATGGCGGCAGGGGTGGTGTATGGGGGGGGTATGGGGTATGGCGCTGGGGTAAAGAATTGGGTGGCGTATGGGGGGGGTGGTGCTGGCTTGTGTTAGTCAGTTCCTGTGAGGGTGCACACATCTGCTTTCTGTATCTGATGAAGCCTCTTCAGTGAGTCATTACTGCGTCCAGATAGTTAAGGATTCAGCCGTCTGGCTTTTAAAGTGACTAATGGATGGGTCTGAATGAACTCCAAAAACACAGTCCTACTTTTAGACTGTGGAAGTCTTCAAATGAGTGTGACAAATGAATGTGACAGGTTTCGTTCCAAAACAGCACTGGAAAGCCAGAGACTGTGCGTTAAGTAACAAGAAGCATCCTAGCAAATTAGCAAGCAAGTGTTACAGTGATAGAATACACAAGTGGTACACTTGCTCACCACATAGGGAGATTTTCAAAAGCAAAAAAACAAAAACAAATAAAACACATCTGTCATCTCACCTGTCGTCACAGGTGTTTTCCCCAATGCCTTTAAAACCACTGTCGTGAAGCCCCTCCTAAAGCCAAACTTGTACTACAATATGCTTAACAACTATAGTCCCATCTCTAACCTGCCATTAATAACAAAGATACTTGTTCTTCCTCACCCAGCAGGATGCTGCAAAACTTGTTCATGCGTTTATTTAAAGGCTGGCAAAAAAGTCAATCGAAAACCTACATCTTATTCAAAACCCAGCTGTGAGACTGTTAACAAAAACAAAAAAGAGAGGGCACTTAACTCCTACTACATATTAGCCGAACGGCACTGGCTCCTGTTTCCTACAGAATTGATTTTAAAGTGCTCTTGCTAGCATTCAAAGCTGTTAGGGTCTAGCTATATTGCCATGCTATATCACTGACACACTGTACTTTTACATTCCTGCATGAGTCCTTGGATCTGCTGAGGCCGGCCTCCTAAGGAATCCAGAGGCACGACCCGAAAAGATCGGAGAAGCAGCCTTCTCATACTACAGCACATCAGAGAGGCAGAATCCATTGACAGCTTTAAACGGCAACTGAAGACCTGCCTGTTCAACCTCGCCTACACTTAACTGGCCTATTCAAAGGCTTTCAGGCACTCAGAGACCTTCCCCCTACCAACCCTGGCAGAGGGATTCCCCTTCTTGAAAACTCAGAGACTTTCCCTCTACGAGCCTGGCAGATGGGCTCCCTGGGGGGACACGGTCTCTGCCTGAGGCTTTTTCCTCAACTCAAAATATACCAATGCAAACTGGGAGTTTTATCGCACTCCCCTTGCCCTGGTGCTTGCTCCTATGGGCATTTAAATGGAGCTCTCCACTGTGCGCTGATGGATTTCTTCTGGCGCTACTGAACTATAATAGAGCTTGTCATGTGTATTTCTGTCTTGTTTGCTAAACAGTAGCAGCACTATGAGCCACATCCTTTGTATGAAATGTGCTATACAAGTAAAGCTGATAATGATGATGATGATGATGATGATGATGATGATGATGATGATGACGATTATTATTATTATTATTATTATTATTATTATTATTATTATTATTATTATTATTATTACTATTGTTGTTATTATTATGATTGCTGTTGTTGTTAATATTATTATTATCAGTTTTTGTTGCCTGCTGTGCTGAAGACATAGTCACTTTCTCACAATTCTCCTCACTCACAGCTGTCAGTCACAGCTGTCCGTCACTGATCAGCCAATCAGAGGCTGTGTGGGCGTGAGTTAGAAGGCTTTTAAGGCCTCTGAAGACTGGACGGCTGCTTAATGGGAACTGAGGAGCCAGAGGCAGCATCAGACAGATAAGGAAAAGATGAGACTGGCTCTTCAGATCAATATCTACTGTACTCTGTCTGAATTAAATTTTTTCTCTCACTTTCTTTCTATCTCTCTTTCCTTCTCTTTATCTGACGCATGCCTGCCCTTACCTTCTGACTTTATGTTCTCTCTTGCTCTCTCCCTTTCTGCCCAACCCTCCGTTTCTCCGGCTGCCTCTACTTCCTGTTTGTCTCCACACCGCATCTGTCTTCTCCCTCTGCCCATCTCTGTCCATCTGTCTTAGTCCCCCCCCCCCTCACTCTCCTTCTCTCTCCTCTGTCTCCCCATCTCTGTCCATCTGTCTCAGTCTCCCCCTCTCACTCTGTCCTCTGTCTCCTGTCTCTTTCCCCTTCTCACTCTTTATTTATCTGTTTCAGTCTCGCCCTCTCTCTCCTGTGTCCCCCTCACCCCATCTCTGTCCATCTGTCTCAGTCTCCCTCTCTCTTGTGTCTCTCTTCTCTCTGTCTCAGTCTCCCCCTCTCTCACTCTCCTCTGTGTCCGTCTCCCCCTCTCTCTCTCCTGTCTTTCCCCTCTCCCCATCTCTTTCCATCTGTCTCAGTCTCCCTCTCTCTCTCTCCTGTCTTCCCATCTCTGTCCATCTGTCTCAGTCTCCCCCTCTCACTCTGTCCTCTGTCTTCTCTCCCCTTATCACTCTTTATTTATCTGTTTCAGTCTCGCCCTCTTGCTTTCTCTCTCCTCTGTCTCTGTCTCCCCCTCTCTCTCTCCTGTCGTCCCCCTCTCCCCATCTCTGTCCATCTGTTTCAGTCTTGCCCTCTTGCTTTCTCTCTCCTCTGTCTCAGTCTCCCCCTATCATTCTGCTTCTCTCTCCTGTCTCCCCCTATCTCTCTCCTGTCTCCCCCTATCTCTCTCTCTGTCCATCTGGCTCAGTCTCGCCCTCTTGCTTTCTCTCCCCCTATCTCTCTCCTGTCTCTGTCTCCAACCCTCTCTCTCTGCTGTCTCTCTCCTCTCTGTTTCACTCTCCTTCTCTCTTCTCTCTGTCTCAGTCTCCCCCTCTCCCCCTCTCTGTCCATATGTCTCATCCCCCCCCTCTCAATCTCCTTCTTTCTTCTCTCTGTCTCAGTCTCCTCCTCTCTCACTCTCCACTCTGCTTCAGTCTCCCCCTCTCTCTCTCCTGTCTCTCTCTGTATTTATCTGTCTCGCTATCCTCCTCTCTCTCTCCTGTCTCTTTTCTCTCTATCTCAGTCTCCCCTTCTTCTTCTTTTTGTTGTCTCTCTCTCTCTTTCTCTCTCTCTCCATTTATCCTAGTCTCCCCCCCTCTCTCTGTGTCAGTCTACATCTCATTCTCTGTCTTATTCTTATCAGTCTCAGTCTCTTACTCTCTCTGTCTCTCTGCAACCCCCCCCCCCCCCCCCCCCCCCCAACCATCTCTGTCTCTTCCTCTGTCTGTCATGAGAGAAAATGAGAATCAGCAGTCAGAACAGGGGGGACGAGTGTTCCGATGAAAAACCTGCATGAAGGTGTTTAATGTGACGCATTATGAAACCGTTGCCATGGAGACTTTTGCTGGCAGCCAGTGAGTTGCAAAAATACATAGCTGACCTCAGATGGCCGTGGACACCGGGCGAGACGAGGCCCGGATGTGGGCCGCATCGGAGCCAGACTGGGGCCGAGTCGGCCTATCAGGGCCAGGCCAGACCTCACGCGGCAGGATCCTGCCTACCTGGCCAGGTAAACACAGACCTCGGCACTCCCACAGCCTATCAGCTGCTGTACCCAACACAGATAACTATATATGCCCAACACAGATAACTATAAATGTCCAACACAGATAACTATATATGTCCAACACAGATATATATATATATGACCAGCATGGATCTCTATATATACCCAACACAGATAACTATATGCTCAGCACAGCTAAATATCTATACATGCCCAGCACAGCTAAGTATATGCCCAACACAGCTATCTATATATGCCCAACACAGCTAACTATATATGTCCAACACAGATATATATATGTATATATATGACCAGCATGGATCTCTATATGTACCCAACACAGATAACTATATATGCTCAGCACAGCTAAATATCTATACATGCCCAGCACAGCTAAATATCTATACATGCCCAGCACAGCTAAGTATATGCCCAACACAGGTATTTATATATCCCTAACACAGCTAACTATATATGTCCAACACAGATATATATATATATGACCAGCATGGATCTCTATATATA